>NDXB01002367.1:147623-183464 GCA_002631895.1 Agapornis roseicollis | reverse complement strand
AGCAAATAAATAAAAAAAAAAAAAAAAAAAAAAAAAAAGAGAAGAAAACACATGATGAAAGCAAATGAAAGGTGTCCCACAGTAAATAGAAATGGGACATTCATTCCTGCCAGTACGAAAGAACAGTCTCCCTTGTATCAAGAGGAACAGGTTTATGAAAAGAACAGGTATAGCCATCTTCCAGGAGCTCATGAGTCCAGCTCCTTTTGTCCAGAACCTTGCACAGTTCCAGCTCTGCATCACTGGTTCTTCCCAACTCTATTATAGGGGGCACATACTAGATGGAATCTGTGGCACAAGGACTTTTTTCCCCCAATATTAATGTTAAACCATCACAGGACATAATTTGGGAGCATAGTCTTGTCATGTGATGTGGGTTGGGGAACTTCAGTCAATCACTGACAGCAGGGTTGTCTGTGCCTCTGAATGTGTCCCACCATTTGAGATGTGTGGCACAGAGAGGTAGCTGTTAGTTGAAACAGCTCTATTTGTCTCCAGGGTCCCACTCAAACAGTTGTGCATGGTTCACAGAACACCAAATCACTCCCATGATCCCAGCTGCAGAAGAATTAGAATTTGCCAGTGGTTTGGTAGTTCAACTGGTCTGGAGACTATTTTAGAGCTGGTATGGATGAGACTGCATCAGGTTTCAAATCCTTCCATTTTGCCCAGCCATCCACATTTGTGCCACTCATGTCACACCCTTCTGCAGGTAGTATATTCCCTTGGTATCAAGACATAAAAAGATAGATGTAAGAGATAAGAAGGCAGCATTCTTGTTCATTTGGACATAATATGAATAAAATTCTGTGATGACAAACTGTGAAGAAGATGTGGGAGAAGATATAAAACTACAGAAAATGCACAAACTAAAGCAGAGTTAGATCCACCTTGTTTAAGTTAAAATAGTTTTATTATTTCTGGTGAAAGCAGGATCAGACCCACAAAATTTCTAACCTTTTCTTATAATCCCGCAGTATTTAATAGACAAATATTGAATATGAATGAAGATGTTGTGGCACTGGCAAAACTTTACCTAGATACTGTATTGTATCCTGATCCACCTGACCTTTGTGGTTTTTAAGCTTTCTTCTCATCTTTTCTTAACTTGATACACTTCCTGCAAAGAGGTTCATTGTGTCTTCTTTCCCTTCCACAAAATCTCTGCTATCTGTTGCTGCCAAGTAGCAGTTTTAACTCTCTTTCATTGACAAAAGTCATAGATGTTTCAGTTTAGTCAGGGACTGGAATTAAGGACCTGCTGGAAAGAAATGGAACTGTTGACTGGAGGTCTGTAGTCCATCTTCCTGCTCAAAGCAGAAGGATCATCAATACTGGATCAGGTCAGACATGGCTAAGCCTTGAAAATATCCCAATATGAAGAGCGTCCCTAGACAACCCGTGCTAGTACTGTGCTACTCTCCCAGTGACATGGTTTTCCCTATTGTCCAGTGTAAACCTCCCAAGTTGCAGTTTGTTGCCCATTGCCTCTTGGCACTAAGAGTAGAATTCCATCACCTTTGCAGCTGCCCTTCAGGTACTTGTGGGATACTACTATATTGCACCTGAGTCTTCTCATCAGACTAAACAAGCTCAACTCCCCCCTCTTCCCCTTGTAGGTGATGGGCTTTGGGCCACTGACCCAGCAGTCCTCTGCTAGGTCTGGAACTGAGAAAGTGCAGAACATCCTATTCTGGTCACAGCATCCTAGGTTCAGCTTTATCAACACTGAACAGACTCACTCCCCTCAATCCTCCTCATATTCAGCCTGGTACCCCCCTACTCGTTTGAAGCAGGGCTGCTATTCAGTTCACCACTGATGGGCAGCCCACGGTGCCCAGTGCAGAACTTTGCACACAGTGAATCGCAGAGGTTTCTGAAGGTCTACTTAGCTCATTGGGATGAGCTTCAAACTCTGGTTTCAGGCACAAGAGCACTTTCTGTAACTTTGACTAGCATGAGGACTTACCATAGGAGATAAAATAGAAGATCAAGACCAATAAATATTCATATCAATCAACTGACTGGCAGAAGAGCAGAGAAATGGCATTTCCTTCTGTGTTTTTGCATCCTTGAGAAACAGAATGTTTATCAGAGGTAACGGTACTCCATGTGGTGGTGCCTGAATGCTGGGAATTATACCGAACACCAGTACACCTCCCTGACGGCCTGCCGTGCTGCAGGACCCTTTAACGCCTTTGGACCTAGCCTTAGTCACGGCTCCGGCAGCCTCGTGCCATACACGCATCACCGGTCAAGCCAAGCTGCATCCTTTCCCGAGGCCCCACGAAGCGGGAGGGGAGCAGTCCTGCGCGGAGCCAGGACCGGGGTCGCTTTACCAGAAGCGCCACCGAGGCCGGGGCTGCTTTTAGGGCGGCTGCAGCCGCTCCCTCCTCCCTCTTCCTCCGCGGCGCAGAGCCCCGGGCCAGCCTCTCCTTCTGCCTGCCGTGCGCAGACACACCCCTTCCCCGTGTGGGGAGCGGCGGCGGCGGCCGCAGCAGTGCAGCTAACGGTCCTTTGTGTGCCGCAGCGGGAATGTGAGTGGCGACGGGGTAGAGTGGCAGGGCAGGGGAGATGAGGAGAGGCCGCGGGCGTGCGGCGCTGCGGGACCCGGCTCCGGTCGCAGGCCCAGCAGCTCCTTCCCTGCTCGGAGTTGGGCAGGCGCCTGCCCTCCCATCCCTGTACCCTGGGCCTCCGAGGAGGAGAGAGCAGGCGGAGGGGGTCGCAGGGGCAGATGGTTGCGCAGCTGATGTCTGTCTCGTTGTTGTAGGCTGGCCCGGGTGACCGTCCTCCATGACTGCCTGGGCTGCAGGACCTTCGAGCTGCCGCCTTCCGCCGCAGTGGGGGACGTGAAGGCGCGGATCGACGAGGAAGCCGGCTTTCCCAGCGCCGAGCAGCGGCTGTGGCACCGCGGGAGAGAGGTGAGGGGTGCAGCGGGGGGTGCTGGAAGTCACTACTGGGCAGCCAGGGCAGCCCGGGCGGTGTCTGAGTGTCCTTAGGTGTGGGTCTCTCATAGGAAGCGAGGAGGTGTTTTGGACAAGCAGATAACCCTTGTATTTCTCTTTATGGTACCAGCTTTTATATTCAAGTTTTTGTGTCCTTTTCTAACACAATCCATGTACTTTACCCTTATTTCTTCGGGGAGGCACAGACGATTCAGTGCAGATGTTCTTGCTTTGGCTTCCTTTCCATCTTCAATTGATTTTCTACCTGCTGGCCTACCTCAACAGCATAGTTGACATCCCAGTGACAGGAGCTCTTACGAGTTAAAAATTGAGGTCTGAGGACAGAGGAGGGAGTCGAATGAATGACCTTGTTCTGTTGAAGGCATCAGCCTGGAGTCACCATTTCAGTACTGCATGGCATGCTGCTAGCTATACTCTTGGGAAACAGGAGCCTTCAGATACTGGTGGGATGGGATGACTGGAGGCAAGAAGGGAAGAGAGGAAATTGGAAATAGAGGTTAAATGCGGCAGGGGGACTTGGAAGTGCATAAAGAAGAGAAGCTTCCAGGGAGACCTTATTTCAGTCTTTAAATATATAAAATGGGCTTATAAGAAAGATGGAGAAACTTTATATGAAGGCCTGTAGTGACAGGACAAGGTGCGATGGTTTTAAACTGAAAGAGGCTAGATTTAGACTGGACATATGGAAGAAATATTTTATGATGGGGTTGATGAGACACTGCAACATGTTGTCCAGAGAAGTTGTGATGCCCCACCATTGGAAATGTTTAAAGTGAGGTTGGGTGGAGCATTGAGCAACCTGGGCTAGTGGAAGGTGTCCCTGCCCATGGCAGAGAGGTTGGACTAGATGATCTTTAAAGGTCCTTGGAACCCAAATACCATTCTATGATACTAGGGAAGAATTAGATGTTAGTTGTTGCATTGCTAAAGGTACTTGTAAGAACCTATATGGACAACACAAATATTCATTGAGGATGCAGGTTTGAAACAAACTACCCATGTAGTTTATGTTTTATTTTCTTGCCTGGTTTTGTGTGTTCTTCATTTTGTTCTCTCCAGGCCCTCCTGTTCTGGGAGGAGGGAGATCTGTATAATCACTTTCTGAAACTCATCTGGAAGCAAATATCCAAGCAGCACTCCCTCTGGCACAAAAGACTGTCTTTTGGCAGGGAACAGGCAGTAAGCAGACTGTAACAGCTATTCTGGGTTTATTTATTTATTAATATTTAACTAGAATACACATGGGAATATTCTGTAGCAGTTTTGGAAAACCTTTGTGAACTTTTGAACTCCTGTTTATTGGGATCAAATTGCTTTTTAATTTACTGAGGTAGTAGAATATTAATCAGTATTTTTTTCCCCATTATGTGCAATTGACACGCTAAGTAAAATCCAGTATCTCTTTCTCTCATAGTTTCTTACAGTGTTGAACTATTAATTTGAATGTATTCAATCTCCCTAGTTTCTGCTGGTGTACTGGAAAAAAAATCCTATCTGAGAAAATTTTGTTATTCTCTCTCATTAAAATTTGGTGGCAGGTTGCAGCTTTCTGTGCATTCTTTTTCATTTTAGTGAGTCCTAAGTAGGTTTGCTGAGTGTAAGCTGTTTTACATCTTGAGACAAGATCAGCTCAAATATAACATTTCTTTGGACTCTTTATTAGGGACTCTAGTGACAGGACAAGGGGTAATGGGTTAAAACTGAAACAGGAGAGGTTTAACTTGGATATAAGGAAGAAATTCTTTTCTGTTAGGGTGGTGAGGCACTGGAATGGGTTGCCCAGGGAGGTTGTGAGTGCTCCATCCCTGGCAGTGTTCAAGGGCAGACTGGATGAAGCATTGGGTGACATGGTTTAGTGTGAGGTGTCCCTGCTTATGGCAGGGGGGTTGAACTTGATGAACTTGAGGTCCTTTCCAACCCTAACTATTCTATGATTCTAACTTAAAATAAATGCACTGCTGTTGCAAGTACTTAAAAATGGTGTAAGTAAAAAGGAACATACTTTTTTATTATTATTTTTTAAGGTTATGATTACATACTGTGGGCTAGGACTGTCTTGCTCATTAAATGTAGTTAGATTGTAAGCATCTATGTGTAAGTACAAACTTTTTTCTAGTAATTTGTTTTCCCCATCCAACTGAGGAGGTAGTTCTGAACTGTGTTATAAACTGTGACTAATGTATATTATGTGGAAGTTTATTATCATGTGTAATATAGTTTACTGTGAATTGGTTAGATTTCCAGTTAGCACACTGCAGCTTCTAATTCTGCATTCATTATTGTGGTATGCAGGATTACATCATGTCATACATGACTATTTTAGCATCACACCGTATATGACTGGGATACACATAACATATGAAACTGGAATTGCAAAACAAAATAAAAAATTCATGTGCTATGATTACTAAGTAGTTTTCCCAGTGGCTGATGAGGAATTTCTTGCTTAGTTTGCCCCAGTTTCTCAGTCATGGTGAATACAGAGAGGTAGAGGGGAGATGAATCATATAATGGGGAGATGAGGCTATCTAATTCTTCAAGGGGTTTATGTGACATATACTTTTGTCCTTACACATTCTGTATGACTAGCTGCTTTGAGCTGATACTGCTTAGTTTAAAACTCATATGAAACTGAATATCAGTTATTTACTTTTTGGAGTACATAGTCTATCTACTTCCTGTAAATGTTTATTTTCTTTATGTGCATGCACATTAGAACAATAACTGCTTTAGCTGTATGCTTCCAAAAGTTCCCAGAACACAAAACTTTCAAATGTGAAAATGAGAGGTCATGGCTTGCGCTTAGTATACTTCTGTAGGCATTTTTTCCACCTGTTTTGCTTGTGGCCGTTTTTTGTGATCCTGTTACTAACAAACTGATACTTCACCTGTGGAATATCATTAGGCAAAGGAGGCCATCTTAGGCCTCAGGGACTTAAAGTGCTGCTCTAAATGAATACTGGATGTTTTATGGGTTTTGTATACTTTTAGACAAATCCAAACTTCTTAGAATAAATATGTAGAAATGGAGCTACAGTAAGTTATTTATGCTGCAGAATGTTCTGATCAAGATCCGTCTTATTTTTTATTTCAGTTATCTGATGATATCAAGATTGTTGATCTTCAGAGATCTCAAAATCAAGTTTTTCTGAAGCTTCAGTCAAAAGGGTTGAAAGGAGGAGGTATGACAAATACTTTCTCTTCATAAATTGGAGGGTCAAAGCATTTTCTCATGCAGTCTGGAGTTACTTGAAATTACTCTTTGCTTTGAATGGGAAGCTGTGTTTTCCTTGTAAGTTCCAGGTATCCCTTCACTTGTTATTTTCATTCTGACCTAGGAAATTAAACTTCTCTTTCCAAGTGCCTTGGTGATTAATTTTTATTTGTAATTTCATGTGTAGAAATTAGAATATTGCTTTACTTTGGAATGTCTTGTAGTCGTGTTAATATCTGCCTTGTCTCATACAAAGTAAGATGAATATTTGTAAGCCATTCAGCTACTTTAAAGGATATCTTTTCAGTCAGCACTGTTGAGAAGACTAACACTGGTGGAAAGCTTTTGAATTCTCCTGGTTTGCTTGTTTTTCTTTTGATTCTATATGTTTAGTTATATAGCAGGTATAATTGTTTCTATGGTATCTTGAATTATAATAGCTGAATATCTTGAGAAATATTCTAATTAAAATCTGTAATGATTATGTTACTTGGTTGCTATCATCAGTGTTCTTTTAACAGTAACTTTATTGTAAGAGGGAAATAAATGCTAATGGGATGGTAAGATGAAGAAGGAAACCCTTCTTTTCATGCAGATGTTTTATTTGGTGTGTGTAAGCCATGAGTATACTGGATTATGGTTTTCTAGTGATAGAGGGAAGTGAAACGTTTGTGTATTGGCCAGAAGTTTATGTTCACATTCCTTAGAACCTTCAGTTAAAGCTGGGTCAGTTCAGAGCTCAGACCAGGTTGCTCAAGGTTGATTTGGTTGAGTTTGGAAAGCCTCCAAGGATGGAGACTGCATAAGCTCTCTGGGTTCCCATTCCAGTGCTTGACTACCCTTGGAGGAAAAAGTTTCTCCTTCAGATTTGTGGAACCAGTTCTGTGTTAAATATGATCAACTGTAATACTGGAGAAAAATCAGTTCAGCCTTTGATAGGATGGAGTGAGTCATGATCTCCAGACAGTAGTTTTTGTGACCTAAGTAGAGCAGCTTTGCTCTTAGATGTAAAGAGAGAATAATATCTATTTTCAGTCCTGTCACTTAAAAGTTAACTTGCCTGTTTTTGTGGTTCCCATAGTGAAATGTGTTGTTTAAACACTTCCGCCTGCCTGCCCAAGTTAGGTTTAGAGATCGGTTTCTTGATTTAGAGAAAATTTCTCGTAAGAAAAGAAACACCCAAACTTTCCTACTATTGATCAGTTTACCTTATTTGAGAAGTTTGCATAATGCATGCTGATATGCTTCCGTATGCTATAAAAATAATAAAGCTGTAAAATGCTCTCTACACTTACAGCTGTAAGTTGGAATTTCTTAGTTTTTATTTTAATTGGTGGCGTTATCTTAAACATAGAGTGATATGAAAATTTCATAAAGTGTTTTAACGTTTTTAGTTGATGTTGTCTTAGCAAATATAGCTTTCTATCTCCGTTTTCCCCACATTGCTGAGGATTCTTTGGTGTTTTTGTTTTTGAAATGTTTTATTCCATAATATATATAATGTGTGTGTTTGAATCTGTACTTTATAGACACACATATATGCAGAAGGGGGGGAGAGAATAATTAATCTATTCATAACTTTTAAAGGGAAGTTTTAAGAGGAAGTGATAGATGGAGCATCAGTAGAGTGTTTTCCTTGTGGGGATTGCATCATGAATATTTATTTGAAGCATGTGTTTTAGAGGTTTGGATTTAGGGAGCTGCTCTTTAGTCTCAGACTGGAATTTGAAGAGTACTGAACATTTCTTTTTGTGATAGATTTGTCTTCTTAAAGCAGAACTTCATAGTGCTTGGTAGTACCTTTCTGTGACTTTTCCCTCCAGTGTGAAGCCCAGGTAAAAAGCTAGCACCAGGCTGACAGTATGTCAGAACATGAAGTCTATACTAGAGTTGAGAGGTACTGTGCCTCTGTGAAGCTGTCAGTAGAGATCATCACTGGTGATAAAAAAGTTAGAGCCACTGCTGTCCTAGAATACTGTCCTGCTGCTTAAAGAGTACTAGTCCTTTAGCAGTTGCTACATTTAAAACATCCAGTAATAAGAGCTGGGGTATAACTGATGCAAAGATTTAGCTCCCTAATTGATTTCATCTAGATATGAAACAGTATATTGACCTTAACATCAAGACTGCTATTTTAACTTTTTAAATAAAAATGTATATAATGTTTTTCTATATTTGATTTTGGAAATACAAGATTTAACTGTATCAGGTCTTGAATTAATTTAAAACAATTTTTCTAAATTGTCATTAAATATTCAGTGAGTATTTTTTAATCTGAAATTCAGTACATAGTAGCCTAATATACAGATTGGTTTTTGTTTGGTTTTAGGTCGTTTTGGACAAACAACACCACCACTTGTTGATTTTCTTAAGGATATTTTAAGAAGATACCCAGAAGGAGGACAGATTCTTAAGGTATACAAAAAATGGTATTTTTAGCAGTCCTTTAATATGCGTGACATAATGCCTTTAATGTAACACTTTCCAGCAAATCTTGCAGTTGCTGTACCTCATTAGATACTCATTCTAGTATGGGAAAGGCATGTTTCTGTTCCTGTGGACAAGGCAGATTGGGTTGTGGGTTTAACGTTTATGAGTTTGCTTGTCACAGATGCCATTGTAAGTTATAAAAAACAAAACCAAAACACAGGTGTTAAATCAGACACTTCCATGATGTACTTTATGTGAGCTATCTAAAATGTTTCTTTTGCTTTTTATTTATTGTTCATCTTTGCTGTAAGCTATATAGTATACATAATAGTATATAAAAATTTTGGAAAGTGTTGTTAAGATAGGGATAAGCTGGAGACTTTAATACTAGATTTTGTTGTGTGATTTCTTGTTAGCTAAATTCATTTTCCTCAGTGGACTGTGGTGGTGTTACAAAGTTTCATTCTTAGATTAAGAAGGCTTTTAAGATAGGAATCTTTGAACGACTTTTGGGAGATTTGCTTCAGGGGGACAAGAACAATGAACACATCAGTTTTCTGTGGCCTGATAAACATTTTTAGTCCAGACATTGGTTCTCATGAGAAAACAATGTCACAGGATTTTCTGAACTGTGGTTAGTGTTCTTTATGTTTTTTTATCATTGGTTCAGGAGACTTCAAAGCATGGAGTATTAGGGTATGTAGCAGCCTTCCAGTATCTGAAGGGGGCCTATAGGAATGCTGCAAAGGGACTCTTCATTAGGGACTGTAGTGACAGGACAGGGGGTAATGGATTCAAACTTAAACAGGAGAGGTTTAGATTGGATCTAAGGAAGAATTCTTTCCTGTTAGGGTGGTGAGATGCTGGAATGGGTTGGCCAGGGAGGTTGTGAGTGCTCCATCCCTGGCAGTGTTCAAGACTGGATGAANACTGTAGTGACAGGACAGGGGGTAATGGATTCAAACTTAAACAGGAGAGGTTTAGATTGGATCTAAGGAAGAATTCTTTCCTGTTAGGGTGGTGAGATGCTGGAATGGGTTGGCCAGGGAGGTTGTGAGTGCTCCATCCCTGGCAGTGTTCAAGGGCAGACTGGATGAAGCATTGGGTGACATGGTTTAGTGTGAGGTGTCCCTGCTTATGGCAGGGGGGTCGGAACTCGATGATCTTAAGGTCCCTTCCAACCCTAACTATTCTATGATTCTATGATTCTGTATTATGTTGTGATGCTTCACATTCGAACATTGAATGTTATGTGTACAAGCCTAACAATGGAAATGACAACATTTATTTAAGCACTGAAAATATTTCAGTAAAGTGGAGTTCACCTCACCTTACTTCAGATATGTCTGGAGCATGTTCTCCTATGAGGAAGGGCTGAGAGAATTGGGGTTGTTCACTGTGGAGAAGACAAGACTCTGGTAAGACCTTATTAGGGCTTTTAAACATAACAAATGGAGCTTACAAAGAAGGTGGAGAGAGACTTTATACCAAGGCATATAGTGACAGGACAAGGGGCAAGGGTTTGAAACTGAGGAGGGTAGGTTTAGGTCAGACATAAGAGATGTTTCGGGATGAGTGTGGTGAGACACTGGAACAGGTTGGCTGGAGAAGTTGTGGATGTCCTGCCATGGGAAACATTCAGAGTCAGGTTGGATGGGGCTTTGAGCAATCTGGTCTAGTGAAAGATGTCCCTGCTAATGGCAGGAAGGCTAGAACTACATGATATTTATGGTTTCTTCAAACCAAAACCATTCTATTATTCTATAATCTGAAAAAATGCAAATCATTCAAAATTCATCAAGTACCATGAGGAGAAAGACAGGTACCTTTAGAAGATGCCTTGTCTGATTTATTGGACCTTCTTACGCTGATACCTGGAAGCGCCAGTTTGATATTTTATTTTTAATTGCACCTGCAGTGATTAGCTCATAGTTGGATGTTAAATTTCTCATCCAGAATGCTTCATCACATGGATGTTAGGAGATCTCTTTCCTTTGTATGTGTGAATGCTAGGTTCTAAACTGATTTGGTGCAGGTACATGTATATATTTATCCATATATATGTAAAACACACAAATGTACATGGTGACAGTTGCTGGCAGTCCCTGCTGTCTCTTGGAATGTTTTCTTTGCAACTGTGGATCAAGTTGATTATTCTTAGTGTGAATGCTTGAGATAAGCATATCTTAAGTGGTTTTGGTGAACTGCATGCTGGATATATTATGAGCAGTGTTTGTTCATTGGATGGGATGCTTACATTTTTACTGTTTCCCAGTGCTAGTTGAATCTGTAAGATGCATTTGCATAATGAAGGGTTCAGACCTTCTTAACAAATTAAACCCAAATTTTCATTCCAAAATGAAAAAATAAGTTAAGGTCCTTAGGAACTGGGTGGATAAATCTAAAAGTAGAAATGTTCCTTTCTTCATGGTTTACAATTTAGAGTTAACAGACTGTTAGGGTGGAATTACTACCAGGAATTTTGCTGATCTCTTAAAATTCATTTCACTGTTTGGATTCTTCAAACACAATGCTTTTGCAGCTGAATGTAGGAGATGCTCTGTGTGCCACAGCATGAATGCAAGTCTCTGACTACATGGTAGTTGTCATACTTATTTAAAATATTTCTAGAGGCTTTCATTGTCTTTCAGTAAAACCGTAAATGATTACTGTGATTATTCTTTTGGAAAAATTGTATGGTTTTGGTTTTAAATACCTTATGGAGAGAAATTCTTTAAAAAATTATGTTGCACTGTGGGTATATTTCTTGCTACCTCATGCTTCAAAATTATAGTGACATAATAAACAATATATATTAGTTACTTGTGAGAAAGGCCTCATAGAGTGAATGTACTGTCACAAAGTGAAAAATTGAGGGGTTACAGTTTTGAAACCAGATATTAGATAACAGTGAGCTTATTTTACTGTCAACAGTATGTTAGAATGTGACCTAATCGATAATACCTGCTGCTAGTTGATGTGTTAGTTCTAAGTAAAGATTAATCTTGCTAGCAAGTCTTGTATTGCTATGAGCAATTGACTGAAAGTTATGTTGTATGAATACATTGGATGTGATGTGATTTACCTGCATAGCTTTTCCACTCAGGTGGGATACTTCCTTATGCCAAACACACCCACACAAATATTCACACAGATGTGTATGTGTGCTTATTTGTGTATATGAATGTGTATCTTTGGAGCCTTGCTACACTTTGATGATTCAGTGTAAATAGATCATTGTGTGAACCTCTAATCCTGTAGTTATTTATAATCACTCTTAGGAGTCTGCAGTGTATAATATTATTGAGGTAAATGGGACCTGGTGGGCATGTTTTGTTAAAGGTAGTGTTTACAGAACTATTTTATTGACATTTTACTCAGAGTTTTTCATAGCTCTCACCACTGATAATACTGTTTAACAAATAATCAATATAAGCCTCTGTCTAGAGCTACAGGCTTCATTCAGCAGGTGAGCTCTGTTGGTTCATGATTTACAGTTTCTGGTGAGAACTGTTCTGCAGCCCTCTGTGGTAGAGCTGTTAGAAGTCAGCACTGTGGCTCGTGAATGGTTGGTTCATACTGTGAAGTGTTAAATGGGATTCAGTTGATGTAAAGAGTGCTGCGTTATTGCCCTTCTATGATTTGTTGCCTCACTGTGGTCTTCCAACTGTTGTGTGGGCTTAGCAGCAAACTTTGATTTTTACTTTTTTTAATTTTTTTTTCTTCATTGTTTTGAGACTTGTACAATTCTGATTTGGGATAGTATAGTAAGAACACCTTAGTAGGCTGTTTCATAACTTTATAACTGCTTGTGGAATTTGACCTCCAAGTTTGAATCATGCTTATAGTTTTTGGCTGAATATTACTTTTATTATAAATATTTATTTCTTGTTTATAATGAATATTGCTTTTATAATGTATATTTTCATTCAGGTAAACTGGATAAAATTATTTTGGTTGAAAAGTATGAACACAATTACACTCAAGACAATTGCTTACTATTTTCTACTATGTAAGTTGGAAAGCCATTGCTAGAATATGTACAACATTACTGCATCATACTTTCGGTTTTGTTTGGGTTGTTTTTTTTTCTGCCTCAGGAACTGATACAGAATGCAGAAGATGCTGGTGCCACAGAGGTTAGGTTTTTATATGATGAAACTCAGTATGGAACAGAAACTCTATGGTCAAAGGATATGGTACAGTATCAGGGTAAATATAATTTTTATTAGTTTTGGCCGTTATCCTTCAGTATTTGTGTGGTTCTGTGTTTTTCTCCTCGCTATATAGCGATGACCACCTTACGAGGTGCATAGTTTGTCTATGTTATAATGTTGATAATTATTTTCCAAAGCCAGTGTTTGCTATTGAAGGCCTTATGGTGTCATCTTGCAGGTTATCAGTAGCAGCTTCTAGTTAATGCTGTTTGAGAAAACCTTCATGTTCAGCTTTATTTCTGGTAACTTTTCCCAGGATGACTGTGTATCCTGGGGCTTATTTTCCCAGGTTCACTCGCTATCTCAATATACACGAAAAGTTTTTTAGTAGAGTCAGTAAACAAGATTTAATAAGACCAAGGATAAAAGAATGCTTTGAATATTAGTAATTTTGGTTTCTCTACATACCTCTACCTTTTCAGAGCAATCTCCAGTTCTTAATGTAAACATGACCCTGTATTTCAGCTTTATCTGGGCAGTTCTGTTTTCTTCTCCATCTCTTACTCTCTCACCCTTGCACCAACCTTTGCTCCATGCTGCCTGTACTGCAAAGGTAGTTTGTTGTAACTTCAGGGTTTTTGTATCATGTAATACAGCTTTGTGTGATTGAGATCAGTTATGTATTTATCAGACAAATTAGTTTGTGTAATCATCCCAAAAGGTATTCAGTTGTTATCTGAACACTTAATAATGGGTGATCCACTACTTCTTATTTCTAGCTTGTTAATCAACCTCATTGTGCCTTCTAATTTGAATTTGTCTCTTTCTAGACACAGGTTATTGTTACACCTTGCCATGTATCCCTTCCAGTAGAGAGGTATTAGTAGACTGTGATTAGTACATCTTTCAAACTGTCTTTTTGATAGACTGAACAGATTGAGTTTAAGCCTTGTGCCACAGGACACTTCTTCCAGAAGTTTTGTTGTTTTCTGCTTTCTGTTCAGTTTTTCAGAATCATTCTTTTAAAATGTGGACACTAGAAATAGATACCACATCAGAATATATCTCTTAAGTACTTTATACAGAGGTAAATCCATCTCCTTGCTTCTGCTTTTGCTGCTACTCTATCTTCCTTTCATCATCAAGCATAATGTGGTGTCAGTTTGAGTCATAATTTCCTGATTAAATTTGCACATACAGACTTTAAAGAAATACTTTAGCAGATCTGTAAACTTATTTCCTAGATTTTTTGCTAAGTTAAGTAGTTTTCTTCTGTCATCTTTTTAACGCTTGCCTATTTATTATAGGGCCAGCATTTTATGCATACAATGATGCAGTTTTCACCCCTGAGGACTGGCATGGTATACAGGAAATAGCAAGAAGCAGGAAGAAAGATGATCCCCTTAAAGTTGGAAGATTTGGAATTGGCTTTAATTCAGTTTATCATATAACAGGTACTCTCAGTCGATATTTTAAAATTAAATTGTTGAAGTTTTTTTAAATTGTTTAACTATTTTAGATATCTTAGATACATGTTTAATGGCTTATCTGTAGTGCATTTTAAAATTGGATCTCTGGCTAGTTTTCCTTAAGAGACATTCGTATTTTTCTAAAACCATGTAGGTTACCCTTTGGCTTTTGGTTTTTTGGTTTTTTTTTGGAGGAGGTATGTTTCCTGTAGTAACATCATTATGTAGTTAGTCCCTTGTATTGAAATGAACATTCCTTTACACTGTTATTTCAATTATGCACTACTGTTCATATTATAGAGGCATGTAATATAAGGTAGATATTTAGAGTAGAAGTGTGGAAGTTTAGACAAGACTGATGCTTCTGTGCAGGTTCTTTGCATAATAAGTGAATTTATTTCATGCTCGAAAGGGTACTCCATAATAGAGGTATATACATATTTATACTTCCTGGCAAAATGTTTTACTGCTGTATAGCATAGGCATATAGCATAAACAGTGCTTACAGTCTATGTAGTTAGTACAGGGCAAGGGTAAAATTTTTTGCTGAAATAACATTTAACTTGTGAAGTGAGTTTGTAAGGCACACGATGGTTTTTTTCACAATATTTTAATAGTGCATGAATAAAAGCTTAGTTAATATGGTTTGATAGTTCTGGGAATTTATGCTTTTAATCCTGTTTACCACTGTTTACAAGCCTTTAAGATCTGCAATAAATACACCTTTACTAAATTACTTTCCAGTATTTTCAGGAAAGCAAAAAGTTAAAATAATACATTTGCAAAAATGTCATACTTTCTTTTGCTCACTGTTTGCTAGAATGCAAATAGTTGAATAACTATTTATGTACTTAATTGCAGACTAAGAGTGTGCTTGTTTCTTCACTTTCAATAAGCACTGAATTAAATGTTACCAGAATTATATAATCATGTAGATTGGAAGACACTTTTGCCATCAAGTTCAATCGTAAACATAACCCTGCCAAGTTCACACTAAACCATGTGCCTAAGTGCCACATCTAAAGGTCTTTCAAATACCTTCAGGGATGGTGACTCAGCCACATCCCTGGGCATTTGTCTTTATTGCTCTTTAAAAATTTGTTCCTTGAGACTGTGTTTGAAAAATAAATTAGTTTAGAATTACTAATAGTTGTGTTTTTATGTATACAGATGTCCCCAGTATTTTCAGTGGTGACCAAATTGGAATGCTTGATCCCCATCAAACCCTTTTTGGACCTCATGAATCAGGCCAGTGTTGGAATCTAAAAGAAGATAGCAAGGAAATCAATGAACTCACAGACCAGTTTGCACCATTCATTGGTGTATTTGGCAGCACTAAGGAAACTTTTAAGAATGGAAACTTTCCTGGTACCTTTTTTCGTTTCCCACTTCGTCTGCAGCCTTCCCAACTGAGCAGCAATGTTTATGACAAACAGAAGGTTTTGGAGCTGTTTGAATCCTTCAGAGCAGATGCAGACACAGTATTGCTGTTCTTGAAGAGTGTTCAGGATGTTTCATTGCACATTAGGGAAGCTGATGGAACTGAGAGGCTGATTTTTAGAGTAACTGCTAGTGAAAACAAGGCCTTGAAACATGAAAGACCCAATTCTATCAAAATCTTACGAACTGCAATAAACCAGTATTGTAAGGGAATCCCAAGCAATAGCATAACATGTGTGACATACCATGTAAGTATAGTTGTAGAAGATGAGAGTGTTAAGGATGCACAGAAAACCTCTTGGTTAGTATGTAATTGTGTAGGTGGTCGAGGAATGTGTACTGAACTGGATTGTTTAGCTGATGACTTGAAATTTGTTCCTACTATTGGAATAGCCATGTCTTTGTCAACTAACGGGGAGGAAAAAGGAGCTGTAGCAGACTTTTCAGGAAGAGCATTTTGTTTTCTGCCTTTACCTCCAGGTGAAGAAAGCAAAACTGGACTCCCAGTTCATGTTAGTGGTTTCTTTGGTCTCACAGACAATAGGAGGAGTATCAAATGGCGAGAACTGGATCAGTGGAGAGATCCAGCAGCTTTGTGGAATGATCTTCTTGTGGTAAATGTCGTGCCAAAGGCATATACCACCCTTATTTTGGAAGCTATCAAACGAATGGAGACAGAGGAGAATTCAGATTTTCCACTGTCAGCCGAAAGAATTTATAGGTTATGGCCTGATGAGAACAAAATCAGGGTAGCCTGGAAGCCACTTATAGAACCTCTCTTTAAAGAGCTGCTCCAGCACACAGTTATTTACTCAGTGAGTAATCAGTGGATAAAAGTGGAAGAGGTACACTTTTCTGAAATGGATGAGAGTTTGGATTACACACAGTCTGTTCTCAACTACCTCCAGAATTCAGGGAAGCAGATTGCCAAGGTACCAGCAAATATTGCTAGTGCAGTGCATCTTATTATTTCTGCTGCTAAAGCTGTGAAAAAAGTGACTCCTGCTGTAGTACGGCAAATACTAAGGAAATTGGGACACAGTGGGCCTGCTGAAGAAAAGCTGCATCTTTTAGAATTTGTACTTTCTGATGGAGTCTACAGTGAATTGATAGGATTGGAGCTTTTGCCATTGCAGAATGGAAACTTTATTCCTTTTTCCTCATCTGTGTCAGAACAGGACATAGTTTACATAACTTCAGAAGACTATCCCAGGTATAGTTAATACTCTAAATACCATTTTTTTAATGTTAAACAGAGCTTCAGACTGTTACTTGCTTGTCAGCAAACAAGATGATAAGCAGCATCCTGTAATATAATGAAATAATGCATAGATAGAATTGTTTTCTGTAGGTATGTACATGTTTGTGTGGGTATGTCTTGTTTGAAAACTTTGACAGCTATTTGCCATTATAACTTTAGAAAGAATTGTGTGTTCTAGACTTAAGGGGAATACCTCAAGATACATTTCAGGTTGGCTTTCTTCTGAGAATTATAAATTAGGAGTAGATTAGAAACATGTATATTATAAAGTACATAAAATTGCATAATAAGAGCTTTTATGAAACTTAAACATTTATTTATTTATTTGCACAACACTTTTACTTTCAGTAAAGGGTTTAGTACTAGACATTGGTTTTGGGAAGTAAGCAGATACCGCCATGGTAAGAAATGGGCCTGTCTTTTGCATCTGCTCTACCTTTGTTCTTTCCAGTCCCGTTCCAATTAATTTTTTTTTTTCCCCTTGCTTATTTCCCAGCTGCATTAGTATTTCAATTTGGTTCACATTTCATCAGCCATAAAAGCTTGCACTGCCACTGGGGAGGGGATAGCAAAGGGCAGACTAACTGGTATAAGTGACCTTAGGGTCACTGGGGAGAAAGCATGGCTGATGCTTTTTATGTCTGTACAGATTTATTTCCTAAATCTGAAATCTTCTCCAAGTAACCTCATAAGAGGTACTGCTTGAAGTCACTCAGACACACCAGATGTACCTGTAGCTGTTTATCCTTGTAAAGTGTTAGCCATACATATGTTTGCATACACCCCTCCTCTCTCCAAGTTCCACTAAGTTCCAGATCCTCAGCTTGGAAGAATGTGACACTTGGCATGTGCTTGGCTACTTTTACTACCCTATGAACTGTTCATAAGGGAAGTAGAGGTGGGTTGGAGTGTGCCAGTATTGATGATATTAAGTTTAAAAGGGCTTAATTTTCTTTTCTGTTCTTTTCTCTTGTTTTTCTGTTATATCCTAAACCCATAATCTTTCTTGTTCTATACAGTTCAGGTTATTGATTAACACTACTCAAAGCCTGTGATTCTAGTGTCTCCTTAAAAAGAATAAAAATTCTCTAGCATCTGTTGTGTTATTATTTATCTTTTGCTATTCATTTACTCTGCTTTTCCTTCCAGAAGTTAAGCCAGTATACATACAGAAAACATTCCCTGCTTCAGACTAGTCATAAGATAGTTTTCTTGAAACTTAATGATGCCACTGTGTCTTACTCAGTTCATATTCTGTCAGTAATGGGCTTAGTTTAGCCTTGTAAAACTGATACAAAAACATGTTATGCCAGGTATCAATGTGCTTCCTAGCTATGATTTGAAATTATAATGCTTTATTTGCTTATATTCATGCCTACAGTAATTATTTTCAATTCTAATGTTATAAATATGATAAACGACTTATGTTAGATGTTTTAAAACACTTTCAATTTAAGAGTTTGGCTCTTTGCGTATTCAAATTTGGAGAATGCTAAAAAGGTGAACTAAGTTCTTATTAATTTCTTTCTGTTAACACCTGTGGAATAACAAGATTCTGTGTTAGTTTATATATATATATATTTAACATACTGCTGTCAGAATTAACTATATGGTTATATTTGATTTCAGGAAGACCAAAGCCCTAAAAACCTGTTCAGTTTTAACTGCTAATGTAAAGGAAGGGCGGGATGAGACATGACTTTTGTTTACAATAATAACCTTAACCTTTGTTTGCAAATCTTTTGAAATCCACAGATCTGTGTGAAGTCACAGAATTATATGTTGCAATTTTTGTATGTTTTGAAATAGAATCTTTGAAAGACACTGAATAGTAGGTGCTATTTTACTTTTTCTTTTTTTTTATTTCTTAGAATACAAATAGATGGAAATAATTTTCTTACCCCTTTTTTTTTCTATCCAAAGAGAACTTGTTTAGACCTGCTTTGAAAATAAGAGCAGTTGGAAAAATCAGTTTCTTATTACTCCCTACTTCTAATTGTATAGTTTTTTTGTTTGTAAACAAATGCCCACTGAAAACCCTATTCTACATTTGTAAGCAATTGTTTACCATGATGGTTCCCATGCTGGTAGTGTTTGTGAAGCAAAATGATGCCTTGCTAAGGTGTGTTGGGGTTTATTTTATTTATCTGTTTATTTTATTTAAATGGTATGCTAGATCACTCTTTCCTGGCCTGGAAGGAAGGTTACTCTCTGAAGACCTGAAGCCTGAGATTCTAGCTGCTTTGAAAGAAGCTGCCAAAAGCCGAGGTAATAAATATGTCTTTCGTAATCTTATATAAGAAACAGATTTCTAATGGTTGAACAGACTAGTTCTAAACTCAAGTTTAAACGAATGTCTGCTTTGAAATTGAATTCACATAAATAAATTGATCATCAAAAATAACTATTTAAGGTATGATAGACTATTTATATTGGAAATTACATACATGAAAACTATGGCAAAGGCAAAGGGAGAAGGATGAAAATTTACCTTAAAAAAAATAGATATTCACTTATTAAAGCATAGTTCAGTAATTTTGTTCAAATAGTATTCCTCCACTGAAGGCACTCTGAATTCTAGTCTGCATTTTTAGAATTTGCATATGCAGTAACTGTGTTGTGGTTTTGATATTGCAGACATCTCTTATATCACAGCCAGAAGTGATCACATCAGTGTGTTTTGTAAAAACCAAGCAGCTAGCCTCCAGCATACCTGTAGATCATATAATTTCATCAAATGTTTCCTGTGTCTTAATTCATAGCTTATGATTTTGTCATTGCGGACCTACTGAAATATTCAAATCTTGATCAGAAGACCTGGTGAAGAAGTTTGCCACATCTGTAAATGAGATGCTTCTATGTTTAACTGCTTTCACAATTAATTTCTTTTTGCCTCTCTTCTACTCAGTTTGTCTGTATTTACCTTTCCACCCTTCCTCATTATGCATTTGATTGGTAAATTTGAAGTTTTATTCAAAGAAGTCTTTTCATCTAAACGCAATTTGTCAACAAGTCACTCTTCAGCTTATTTTTATGACTATACTGTGAGCTATTCTTCAATGTGTAGAAAATGTGCTTTTCAGGAAAAGATTCTTGCCTCTCTATATTTTTAACTTGTTCAGTTAATCAGAATTCTTTTTGAGACAGAAGACATTAGAACCAGACATAAAATACTATAAATCATTGTCTTGATTTACTGTTTTCAGTATCCTTCTTCATGGTCTTCAGTCATTCACTCACAGTCCCTGTTTCTTCAGTCTGTTCCAATGCAAAGCAGTCCCAAATCATGCTTAAATTAAAAAACAGCAAACTAAGAAAAACAAAATGCAGGCTTCATGGGCTATATCCTTCAACACAAAAAGCAGACATGAATAAAAGGAAAAAAACGTATATATTCATAAAGTAATCCTTTGCTGAGTTCTTCTCAGACATTCCTTCACTTCCAGGCTTGATATCCAATTTGCAAAACAGTCTATCTGGTCTTTTTAGTTCCTGGGACAAGTACTGTTCACATGTAAGTTCTTGCTTGTTTTTCTCCTTTTTCTGATGGTTTTTTTTTGAAGGACATTTTTCTAGGGACTATTATTGATTAGTATTATGCCTCTTATTTATTGGAAGACCCTATTTTTTTAAATGAATACAACAAGTATAATTCTTCTAAATCTCCTAGAAATGTTTAGGGCTTTTAAGATGACCCTTTGCAAGATTGTAGTGGCCTACTTTTTGTTCTGCCTCTTAAATTATTCTTCATTCTAAGATTTTGCATAATTGTACAACTGCAGTACCATAAAAGCTGTATGTTATAAATGATAAGTATTAAAGGGGTTTTTGGCAAGTTTTGAAATCTTACTTGTCAAGAGTTATATTTACATAGCTGTAGAAATTGTATCAGAGATATTCCTGATACAGTTGCAGAAATAGAAACTTTCTTGTATTATTTCTTTGAGAGGATGGGATGCAGGGTTTTTTTATTGTGTTGTACAGAGAAAGCCAGATCTTACTTTTTCCCTCCTGAAATGTGTACCATATTTTTTTTTTTCTAGTCAGTAGCTGTTTCTTTATTTAGTGTGTTTATGTGTAACTCATGGGATGTTTTCTAAGAATTGATTTGATTATATTCTAGCCCAACAGCTTCTCTGGGGATTTTCAGGTATGGTTATTAACTGAAGATGTACTGGTTTGGATTGAAGCTTGATATTTGTGTGAATTTGATGATTATCTGTTCTTGTTATGCCACATGTCTTGTAAGCAAAACGGACAAATAGAGCTGCCAAAAGATAGCTACTAAAGATAATTATGATAAGAGTTCTAAATACAGTTTGAAGGGGAATGCATATTGATGAAGAAAACCTTGTAGTTATGTTACATGGAAATTATCAATATTTTTATGGGTTATTTACAGATTTTTTTAATAAATACCCATGTGGGAAGATTTCCAGTATTTTAAGATCACATGTATGGATTTTAAAACAGTATTTCTAAAGTTCTGTGCTAAAGCCTTGTGAAAGAAATACTTGCAGCAGTGGACCAGCAAGAGAGGGATGCACTTACAAACTAAGCTTAAATCCCACTACTTGAGCACAGAACTTTAGAACCAGTAGCAGGACATCCTTCCTTTCACTTCATGCCTACAGACTATGCATTCTGTTAGTTCTGTTGAACAGAAAACACAGGTAAACATTTCAGTGCTCCTACTGCTGGTTTCCGGCAGAGCAGGGGCAGTAGATAGTGTCTTTATTTGAACTGTTGGTATTAAGGAAATGGCAGTACTATCTAGATGAAAGAAAGATCTGAAATTCAAATAGATGTCTTGCTTCCATTTCTGTCATTGTTTTTGATGTTGTTGGGAGGTGGTGTTATTTTTATATTCTGCGCTGTTTTCTTGCCTCCAGACATTCTCCAGTTTTTAAGTGTAAGCCATCTATTGATAATTAAGACATAAGTGTTAAAATATATTTTAGTGAGGGCTTTGGTAATAAGAATAAAACTGTATATATCTAAAATCAGTTTCATCACAACTGAATTTTGTTGCTTCTCACTTTTAGTGTAAGATCATCTGCACTTGAGTTGCTCTTTGCTGTATCTAATACATAACTTTCAAATCTTTTTAAGCCTTTTCAATTATAGACAAATAATGGGTTAGATTTTTATGTACTGTTATGCAAACAAGTAGTGTAAAGAATCAGTCAACCAAAAAAAAGTTTGAAGCTTCTCCTTTGATTGTAAATCTGTAGTTGCTGTGAATGCCCAAGAACTCTTGTGTCAAACTAACAAATGCAGTAACACATTGACAAGTTTCAATTTGTTTTTTTAATTTTTACACTAATATGGAATGCATTTGCTTTTAATTAACTCCTAAAAGCAAGGGGAGCTGGTGTCTGCAGTTCTGCCTAACAAACATTTTTTTCCACAAAAAGGCAGGGCACAAGTTAGAAATTTTTTTTTCTCCCTTCTCCTCTTCCTCCTTCTCCTCTCCTCACAACAGCAAAACTCTATATGTAGCTGCTCTGTGATTTTCATGGCTTTTCTCTTATCTGCAATTTCAGGAAGGCCGTGCACGCAGCTGCAGCTTCTGAACCCAGAAAGATTTGCCCGGCTCATTAAAGAAGTTATGAATAGCACTTGGCCTGGCAGAGACATGGTGGTACAGTGGCATCCAGGTTTGGAAGACAAAAATCACCCATCAGTTTCCTGGCTTAAGATGGTATGGAAGAACCTATATATACATTTCTCTGATGACTTGAGTGTGTTTGATGAAATGCCGCTTATCCCCAAGACACTGCTGGAGGAAAACCAAACATCAGTGGAACTGGTTAGATTTAGGAATCCATCACCTATTATTCTGGAAGATGAATCTGAGACTCAGCTGCCGGAATATTTAGCTGATGTTATTCAGAGAGTTGGTGGAGTTGTTCTTAAGAAGCTGGATATTTCTATCCAACATCCACTTATAAAGAAATATGTGCATCCACCATTACCAAGTGCTGTTTTACAAATAATGGAAAAAATGTCCTTACAGAAACTATGCAATCAAGTTGTGTCGTTCCCATCAACACATAAAGATGCTCTTAGGACATTCTTAGCTAGTTTAACTGATGTAAGTGAAAAAGAGAGAAGAATTATTCAGGAATTGCAAATATTTAAAAAAGTTGAAAAATCATCTGATGAAAGTGTTTCTGTTTTTACTGGGCTAAAAGGTAGTAAGGTATTACACCACACTGCCAAAATTCCTCCTGGTCTAAGATTTTCTACTGCAATAATTGACAGCAGTGATGAAGCTACTATTCGTTTAGCTAACCTGCTGAAAATAGAACAACTAAAAAGCACAGATTGCTTGAAGTTTATTATACAAGACATAAGAAGTGGTTTTTATTCATATGATGAAACCACACAGATAATGCAGTGGGTTCTTGAAAATCTGACTTTTCTGAAAAATGAGAATACTGATGTGATAGACTGGCTGACATCACTGAAGTTTATTAAGATTTCACAGGAAAAGATAATGTCAGCAAATGAACTCTTTGATCCTGAGGTAGAACTTCTGCAAAATTTGTTTTATGCTGAGGAAGAAATTTGCTTCCCCCCTGTTATTTTTACATCTTCAGATATTCTTCATTCTCTGAGACAAATAGGCTTAAAAAATGAGGCTGGTCTTGAGGAGAGTGATATTATGAGAGTAGCAAATAAAATTGAAAGTTTGCATGCTGACTCTAACACCAACCATGATTTACTGTTAAGAAAAGCTAGAACTCTCTTGATGATTTTGAACAAAAACCATGCGCTGCTTCACTCATGTGAAACACAAGCTGTGCTGAAAAAAATGAAGTGGATTCCCGCATCTAAGGAAAGGCCTCCAAATTACCCAGGGTCCTTAGTTTGGAAAGGAGATCATTGTAATTTGTGTTCACCACCAGAAATGTGTGATATATCTTACGCAATTTTAGTTGGTTCCTCAGTTCCTCTTGTGGAAAATGTGCTGCCAGATGTAGGAAAAGCACTTGGCATGCCCAGCAAGCCCATTATAAAAGCAGTCTTAAAACATTTCAAGGTGGTGGTTGATTGGCACAGTTCTAAAACTTTCAGTGATGAGGACTATTACCAGTTTCAGCATATCTTGCTTGAGATTTATGGATTTATGCATGACCATCTAGAAGAAGGCAAGGAAGCTTTTAAGGCCTTGAAGTTTCCCTGGGTTTGGACAGGTAAAACATTTTGTTCCCTCGCGCAAGCAGTAATAAAGTCAGTACCTGATCTCGATCTCCAACCTTATCTACATTATGTGCCAAAAACTATGGCGAAGTTTCACCAGTTGTTTAAATGTTGTGGTTCCATCGAGCAGTTAACACCAGACCATGTTTCTATGGTCATTCAGAAAATATATCTAAAAAGTGAGCAGTCTCTCTCTGAACAAGAAAGTAAACAAAATCTTCATATTATGTTGAGCATCATAAGATGGCTGTACAGCAATCAGATTCCTGCAAGCCTCCATACACCCATGCCGTTATACACTGGCAAACTTCCTTACAAACTTGCAATGAGGCCAATTCATGAGTGCTGTTATTGTGATATCAAAGTTGATGACTTAAATGATTTGCTTGAAGATGCTGTTGAACCAATAATTTTGGTGCACGAAGACATACCGATGAAAACTGCTGAGTGGTTAAATGTGCCATGCCTTAGCACAAGATTGATTAATCCAGAAAATATGGGATTTGAGCAATCTGGGCAAAGAGAGCCTCTGACTGTAAGAATTAAAAACATTTTGGAAGAATACCCTTCCATTTCAGATATCTTTAAAGAGCTTCTTCAAAATGCTGATGATGCTAATGCAACTGAATGTAATTTCCTGATTGACATGAGAAGAAATATGGATATAAGAGAGAATCTTCTGGATCCAGGAATGGCAGCATGTCATGGTCCAGCTTTGTGGTCATTCAATAATTCTGAATTTTCTGACTCTGATTTCCTAAATATAACTCGATTAGGAGAGTCTTTAAAAAGGAGTGAAGTTGATAAAGTGGGAAAATTTGGACTGGGATTCAATTCAGTTTATCATATCACAGATGTTCCTATTATTTTGAGCCGGGAGTTCATGATTATGTTTGATCCAAACGTTAACCATATCAGTAAACACATTAGAGATAAATCTAACCCTGGGATCAAAATCAACTGGAGTAAACAACAGAAGAGACTGCGAAAATTTCCCAATCAGTTTAAGCCATTTATAGGAGTTTTTGGTTGCCAGCTACCACTGACAGTAGAATCTCCTTACAGCTACAAAGGAACGCTTTTCAGGCTGTCTTTCAGAACTCAGCAGGAAGCTAAAGTGAGTGAAGTCAGCAGTGCATGTTACAATACAGCAGACATTTACTCTCTTGTGGATGAATTCAGCATTTGTGGTCATAGACTGATCATATTTGCTCAGAGTGTAAATTCAATGGTTTTGAAATACTTGAAAATTGAGGCAGATGATCCTGGGATGGCACAAGATGTTGTTACTATCAGAAAAAATCTGTTTTCTTCCAAAGCCTTGACTGCACCAAATGTAAGTGTTTTAAAGGAAGCAGCTAAACTCATGAAGGTTTGTAGCAGCAGTAATAAAAAGCTTCCAGCTGAAACACCAAAGTCCTCGTGTATTTTACAGATAGTAGTAGAAGAATTTCACCATGTATTTAGGCGAATTGCTGATTTACAGTCTCCACTCTTCAGAGGCACGGAGGATGACCCAGCTTCTTTCTTTGAAACAGCTAAATCAGGACAGGTGAAAAGATCAGCTGATGAATTGCCACAGAAAACAGTAGATTCAACAACATGGCTTATATGTTCTTGCATGGACACTGGAGATGCTTTAAAATTTTCATTGCATGAAAGTGGACGAAGACTAGGTCTTGTTCCTTGTGGTGGGGTAGGCGTGTTGCTGTCTGAAACTCAGGATCAAAAGTGGATAGTGAAACCTAATTGCAACACCATAGGTGAAGTATTTTGCTATTTACCTTTACGAATAAAAACAGGCTTACCTGTACATATAAATGGCTGCTTTGCAGTTACTTCAAATCGGAAAGAGATCTGGAAAACAGACACGAAAGGAAGATGGAATACAGTATTCATGAGGCATGTTATTGTAAAAGCCTACATAGAAGCAGTTTGTGTTCTACGTGACATGGCAGTCAATGGTGAACTAGTTGATTACAGTTACTGTGCAGTGTGGCCAGATCCTGATGCAGTTCATGATGATTTTTCTGTTATTTGTCAAGGGTTTTATGAAGACATAGCTCATATGAAAAGCAAAGAAGGGATCAAAGTGTTTTCTGATGGTTCCTCTTGGGTTTCCATGAAGAATGTAAGATTTTTAGATGACTGTATACTGAAACGACCAGATGTTGGACCTTCTGCCTTTAAGATCTTTCTGAAGTACCTTAAAAAGACAGGTTCCAAAAATCTGTGTGCTGTGGATCTCCCGTCCTGGGTAAAGACAGGATTTGAAGAAGCAGGATGTAAATACATATTATTGGAGAACACCTTCTCTGAGAAGCAGTTTTTTTCTGAGGTATTTTTCCCTAATGTTCAGGAGATTGAGGCAGAACTGCGTGATCCTTTGATGTGTTATGTTCTCAATGAAAAAGTTGAGGAGTTCTCAGGAATTCTTCGTGTTACTCCATGTATTCCCTCTTCATTGGATGGGCACCCATTAGTTACACCATCAAGACTGATCCATCCTGAAGGAAGAGTTGCAAAGTTGTATGATGCTGAAGATGGAAGATTTCCTTATGGTACCACTCAGGATTATCTTAACCCAGTTATTTTGGTTAAACTTGTTCAGCTGGGAATGGCTAAAGATGATATTTTGTGGGAAGACCTGATAGAACGTGCAGAGTCAGTAGCTGAAATTAACAAGAGTGATCATGCTGCAGCTTGTCTTAGAAGCAGTATTATACTGAGTCTTATTGATGAAAAACTAAAATCTAGGGACCCAAGAGCTAAAGAATTTGCTGCAAAATGTCAAACCATCCCTTTCCTACCTTTCCTTAGCAAACCAGCAGGCTTCTCACTGCACTGGAAAGGCAGTGATTTTCAGCCTGAAGCAATGTTTACAGCAGATGATCTTTTCACTGCTGATCATCAAGATATAGTTTGCCTAATAGAACCAATTCTTAATGAAAATTCCCACTCTTTTAAAGGTTGTGGTGCTTTGTCCTTAGCTGTCAAAGAATTTTTGGGTTTGCTGAAGAAACCAGCTGTTAATTTGGTCATAAATCAGTTAGAAGAAGTTGCAAAGTCATTTGATGGGATAACATTATATCAAGAAAATATCACTAATGCTTGTTACAAGTACTTACATGAGGGAATGTTACAGAATGAATCAACAAAAGCTATGATAATTGAACAGCTGGCAAACTGTAGTTTTATTTTGGTTGAGAATGTGTATGTTGATCCAACAAAAGTGTCTTTTCACTTGAATTTTGAGGCAGCACCCTATCTCTATCAGCTGCCTAATAAGTACAAAAATAGTTTCCGTGAGCTCTTTGAAAGTGTGGGTGTAAGACAGGCTTTTACAGTTGAAGATTTTGCTGTAGTTCTGGAATTAATAAATCGGGAAAGAGGGACCAAACAACTAACAGAAGACAGCTTTCAGCTTTGCAGGAGAATAATCAGTGAAGGAATATGGGGCCTCATTAGAGAAAAGAAGCAGGAATTTTGTGAGAAAAAGTATGGTGAGATTTTGTTACCTGATACTCATCTTGCACTTCTGCCTGCAAAATCTTTGTGTTACAATGATTGTCCATGGATTAAAGTTAAAGACACAACCATTAAATATTGTCATGGTGATATTCCGAGAGAAGTTGCAGTAAAGCTTGGAGCAGTACCAAAACGCCATAAAGCTCTAGAAAGATACGCATCCAATATCTGTTTTACTACCCTTGGGACAGAATTTGGCCAGAAAGAAAAACTGACAAGTAGAATTAAAAGCATTCTCAATGCCTACCCTTCAGAAAAAGAAATGCTGAAAGAGCTCCTTCAGAATGCAGATGATGCAAAAGCTACAGAGATCTGTTTTGTGTTTGATCCTAGGCAGCATCCGGTTGATAGAATATTTGATGAGAAATGGGCACCGCTTCAGGGACCAGCACTGTGTGTTTACAACAATCAGCCTTTTACAGAAGATGATATTCGAGGAATTCAGAATCTTGGAAAAGGTACAAAAGTAGGAAATCCCTGTAAAACTGGACAATATGGTATAGGTTTCAATTCTGTTTATCATATTACTGACTGCCCTTCTTTCATATCGGGCAATGACATACTTTGTATTTTTGATCCTCATGCTAGATATGCCCCAGGTTCAACATCAACAAGTCCAGGCCGCATGTTTAGAGATTTAGATGCAGATTTCAGAACACAGTTCTCAGATGTACTGGACCTCTACTTAGGAGATCACTTTAAATTGGATAATTGCACAATGTTTAGGTTTCCTCTTCGAAATGGAGACATGGCAAAAGTATCAGAAATTTCCTCAGTTCCATGCTCAGATAGAATGGTCCAAAATCTTTTAGATAAGCTGCGTACAGATGGAGCAGAACTCTTAATGTTTTTGAACCATATGGAAAAAATTTCTATTTGTGAGATAGAAAAAACAACAGGAGCACTGAATGTGTTGTATTCTGTACAAGGCAAAATCACTGATGGAGACAGACTGAAGCGAAAGCAATTCCATGCATCTGTAATTGACAGCGTAACTAAGAAAAGGCAGCTAAGTGAAATACCTGTGCAACAGATTACTTACACAATGGATACTGAAGACTCTGAAGGAAATCTTACAACTTGGTTAATTTGTAACAGGTCAGGCTTTTCAGCCATGGAAAAGGTATCCAAAAGTGTGGTTTCAGCCCACAAGAATGAGGACATTACTCTTTTTCCACGAGGCGGGGTAGCAGCTTGCATTACTCATAATTACAAAAAACCACACAGAGCGTTCTGTTTCTTACCATTATCCTTAGAAACTGGATTACCTTTTCATGTGAATGGACACTTTGCTCTGGATTCTGCAAGAAGAAATCTATGGCGTGATGATAATGGTGTTGGAGTAAGAAGTGACTGGAATAATAGCCTAATGACAGTGCTCATAGCACCGGCCTATGTTGAACTGCTGATTCAGCTGAAAAAACGCTATTTTCCAGGCACTGATCCTACAGTATCAGTGCTGCAAAACACACCTATTCATGCTGTAAAAGACACTTTAAAAAAGTTTTTATCTTTTTTTCCAGTTAATAGGCTTGATATTCAGCCAGATTGGTATTGTTTAGTGAAAGCAGTTTATAGTTGCATTTATGAAGATTTGAAGCGTCTTCTACCTGTTATGCGAACTCCAAATATTGAGGGTTCTGATTTGCATTCTGCTGTTATCATCACGTGGGTTAACATGTCTACTGAGAACAAAGGCAGGCCATTCTTTGACAATTTACTACAAGATGAATTGCAGCATCTCAAAAATACAGAATACAACATCACAACACGGAAGACAGTGGCTGAAAATGTGTACAGACTGAAGCACTTACTTTTAGAAATTGGATTTAATTTGGTATATAACTGTGATGAAACTGCAAATCTTTACCACTGTTTGGTAGATGCAGATATTCCTGTCACCTGTGTGACACCTGCTGATGTCCGATTATTTTTGATGACATTTTCTTTTCCGGACTCTAATTGCCACATTGGAAAGTTACCCTGTCGTCTTCAGCAGACAAACTTGAAACTCTTCCATAGTCTCAAACTTCTGGTTGACTACTGTTTTAAAGATGCAGAAGAAAATGAAATCCAGATTGAGGGCTTGCCACTCCTTATTACTCTTGACAATGTTTTGCAAATTTTTGACTCAAAGCGGCCAAAGTTCTTAACTACATACCATGAACTGATTCCATCTCGCAAGGATCTGTTTATGAACACATTGTATTTGAAATACAACAATATTTTACTTAGCAGTGAAGTAGCAAAAGTCTTTGATATCAGAAGTTTTGCTGAATTGTTATCATCTGTGCTGCCTAGAGAATATAAAACTAGAAATTGCATGAAATGGAAAGAAAACTTTGCGAGTGAATCTTGGCTGAAAAATGCCTGGCATTTTATTAGTGAGTCTATAAATATTAAGGAAGAGCAAGAAGATACACAAGCAAAATTTGATGGTGTTGTCGAAACTTTGAAGGATTGGACTTTACTTCCAGGTGTGAGGTTTACTGTCTCAGCTAATCATCTTGTTGTGCCAGAGTGTGATGTTTTGCTGCCCCTCAGCATTATGCATATAGCTGTTTTTCCAAATGCTCAGAGTGATAAAGTCTTTCACACTTTAATGAAAACAGGCTGTATTCAGCTGGCATTGAACAAAATTTGCTCCAAAGACAGTGCTTTAGTGCCTTTGTTGTCAGGATGTACAGCAAATATAGATAATCCATCAAGCATTCTGAAAGCCATACAATATATGGTGCAGACATCAACTTTTAGGACTGAAAAGTTAGCAGAAAGCGACTTTGAGGCTCTCTTAATGTACTTCAATTGCAATCTATGTCATTTGACATCTCAGGATGATATTAAAATTTTAAAGTCTCTTCCATGTTATAAATCAATTAGTGGCCGATACATCAGCATTTCAAAATATGGGATGTGCTACGTCCTCATGAAAAGCATCCCATCAGTAGAAGTAGACAGATGGACACACTCGACTTCATCAGCTTTTCTGGAGGAGAAGGTTCATTTGAAAGATTTGTATAATGTGCTTGGCTGTGTCTCTGTGGATGATCTGGAAGTGTACCTGAAACATCTTTTGCCAAAACTTGAAAATCTGTCTTATGATGCAAAATTAGAACACTTGATCTACTTGAAGAATAGGCTAACTAGCATTGAAGAAACTTCAGAAATAAAGGAACAGCTATTTGAAAAGCTTGAAAGCATTTTGATCATTCATGATTCAAGCAATAGATTAAAACCTGCAAAATATTTTTATGACAGGACTGTAAAAGTCTTTGAAGTTATGCTTCCTGAAAAGTTCTTTATACCTCAAGATTTTTTTAAGAAACTAGAGCAGCTTACAAAACCAAAAAGTCAGGCTGCATTCCTTCCATCATGGGTAACTTTTCTACGTCATATTGGATTGAAATTCATCATTTCACAGCAACAGTTACTACAGTTTTCTAAGGAGATCAGCATGCGAGCAAATACAGAAAACTGGTCTAAAGAAACACTACAGAATACTGTTGATGTCCTCCTTCATCACATATTTCAAGAAAGAACTGACCTTTTGTCAGGAAATTTTCTGAAAGAACTGTCATTAATTCCTTTTCTGTGCCCTGAACGAGCTCCAGCAGAATTTGTTAGACTTCATCCTCAGTATCAAGAAGTTAATGGGACACTTCCTCTAATACGATTCAATGGGGCACAGGTGAATCCTAAATTCAAACAGACTGATGTGTTGCAGTTGCTGTGGACTTCATGTCCCATTCTTCCTGAGAAAGCAACCCCTTTGAGCATCAAAGAGCAAGAGGGAAGTAGTCTTGGTGCACAAGAACAGCTTGAGCAAGTTTTAACTATGCTAAATGTTAACCTGGACCCTCCCCTGGACAAAGTTATCAATAACTGCAGAAACATATGTAATATAACAACTTTGGATGAGGACATGGTAAAAACTAGGGCCAAGGTCCTAAGAAGTATTTATGAATTTCTTAGTTCAGAAAAAAGGGAATTCCGCTTTCAGCTTCGAGGAGTTTCTTTTGTAATGGTGGAAGAAGGCTGGAAGCTCCTTAAGCCTGAAGAGGTGGTAATTAACCTTGAGTATGAATCTGATTTTAAACCATATCTTTACAAACTTCCTTTAGAACTTGGTACTTTCCATCAGTTATTTAAACATTTGGGTACTGAAGATGTTATTTCAACAAAGCAGTATGTCGAAGTTCTAGGTCGCATATTCAAGAGCTCTGAAGGAAAGCAGTTGGATCCTAATGAAATGCGCACAGTTAAAAGAGTAGTTTCTGGGCTGTTCAAAAGCCTTCAGAATGATTCTGTCAAGGTTAGGAATGACCTTGAGAATATGAGGGATTTTGCCCTTTATCTTCCCAGTCAAGATGGTAGGTTGGTGAAGTCTAGTATCTTAGTTTTTGATGATGCACCCCACTACAAAAGCAGAATCCAGGGTAACATTGGTGTGCAAATGCTTGTTGATCTTAGCCAGTGTTACTTAGGCAAAGACCATGGTTTTCACACTAAACTGATAATGTTATTCCCTCAGAAACTGAGGCCTCGCTTACTCAGCAGTATTCTTGAAGAACAGTTGGATGAAGAGTCTCCCAGAATTTGTCAGTTTGGAGCATTGTGTTCTTTGCAGGGAAGGTTACAGTTACTGTTGTCTTCAGAACAATTCATCACAGGACTCATTAGGATTATGAAGCATGAAAATGACAATGCTTTTTTAGCTAATGAAGAAAAGGCAATAAGACTTTGCAAAGCTTTGCGAGAAGGTTTGAAAGTTTCCTGCTTTGAAAAGTTGCAAACAACATTAAGAGTTAAAGGTTTTGCTCCTATTCCCCACAGCAAAAGTGAAACATTTGCTTTCCTGAAGAGATATGGAAATGCAGTAATACTGCTTTACATACAGCATTCTGACAGCAAAGACATAAATTTCCTGTTAGCATTAGCAATGACCTTAAAATCTGCAACTGACAACCTGATTTCTGATACCTCCTATTTAATTGCCATGCTGGGTTGTAATGATATTTACCGGATCAGTGAGAAGCTTGACAGTTTAGGCGTGAAGTATGACTCTTCTGAGCCATCAAAACTTGAACTGCCAACACCTGGCACTCCTATACCAGCTGAAATTCACTATACTCTTCTTATGGATCCAATGAATGTATTTTATCCTGGTGAATATGTTGGTTATCTTGTTGATGCTGAAGGTGGTGACATATATGGATCATATCAACCAACTTATACCTATGCAATTATTGTACAAGAAGTGGAAAGAGAAGATAATGAAAGTCACAGTTTTCTAGGGAAGATTTACCAGATTGATATTGGATATAGTGAATATAAAATAGTGAGCTCTCTTGACTTGTACAAATTTTCAAGACCGGAGGAAAGTTCTCAGAGCAGGGATAGCACACCTACTACCCCAACCAGTCCTACAGAATTTCCAGCACATGGACCAAGGCCAATCCCACCTCTCTTCACTGGCAGAGAGAGCCACAAATCAATGTCTGCAAAACATCACTCTCCAAAAAAGATAAAGTCAAACTCATTGCCAGAAATATTGAAAGAAGTGACATCTGTGATTGAGCAGGCATGGAAACTTCCAGAATCTGAAAGAAAAAAGATAATTAGGAGGCTGTATCTTAAATGGCATCCAGATAAAAATGCCGAGAATCTTGATATAGCTAATGAAGTTTTCAAACATCTACAGAATGAGATTAACAGGCTAGAAAAACAGGCCTTTATGGATCAAAACATGGACAGAGCCTCAAGAAGACCTTTTTCATCCTCTGCTTCTCGATTTCAGTCAGATAAATTTTCATTTCAGAGATTTTATACTTCATGGAATCAAGAAGCAACAAGCCACAAATCTGAAAGGCAACAGTATAAAGAGAAGTGCCCATCTTCCACAGGACCATCTTATTCACAACGCTTTTTTGTCCCACCTACATTCAGGTCTGTTGGCAATCTTGTGGAGGCACGTCGATGGCTTAGGCAGGCCCGAGCTAACTTTTCAGCTGCAAGAAATGACCTTCATAAAAATGCCAATGAATGGGTATGCTTTAAATGCTACCTTTCTACTAAACTAGCCTTAATTGCGGCTGACTATGCTGTGAAAGGCAAATCAGACAAAGATGTAAAACCAGCAGCCCTTGCACAAAAGATAGAGGAATATAGTCAGCAACTTGAAGGGCTTACAAATGATGTTCAGACATTGGAAGCTTATGGAGTAGATAGCTTAAAAACTAGGTATCCTGACTTACTACCTTTTCCACAGATTCCCAATGATAGGTTTACTTCAGAAGTTGCTATGAGAGTGATGGAATGCACTGCCTGTATCATAATCAAACTTGAAAACTTTATACAGCAAAAACTGTAACCAGTGTGAAGAGGTTAGGGAACTGTTTTGTCAAAGAGCTTAGGTAGTTCATGTGATGGGATGCAAACAACATTGTGCAGATGCTGAGCATCCAATGGGTTATATGTTGCCAGGCAGTTCAGAAGCATAGCACACAAAGGTGGATGTACTTAAAATTGAGATTTATTTAAACGGGATTTTTCTTTAACTGAGCCTGCTGTATAAGCAAACTGTAAAACAAGAATATTTTTTAAAATTTGCAAGGAAACCGAGCTGCAAAAATTAGTTGTATATACAATGTTGTGATTGATACGCATATTACTGAACTGCACTTTATATAACCAAAGCTTAGCTTTCTGTTAGATGAAGCCTGTAATTATAACTCCTTGTTAGACTGATTTCATTTAATATGTTTCCAGAATGATAATGCCAGTTTTCAATGTAGTAATCTTAAGACTGGACATAAAATGAAATGGGAAACAGATGGAAAATAAAATAACTTTGGAGGTATTTCTCCAAAGCATTTCTGTATTCTTTTGTGTTCTGTGGACATTCGTGTCAACTTGTATTAATACTCTATCAGCTGGATCTGATTATAAAATTGCTGCAGCATCACATTGTGAACATTTCAGTATCTGTGAACTGGTACAGTTGTTTTAATGCTGAATAATGATACTTGATTTAACATGCAGCATCATGTCATGCATTGATTGCATTTACTTTATTATAAATCATTATTTAATTTACTTTTTTGTTGTTTTGTTTTTTTTTTTTTTCCTAGAGCCTGTCATCTTTTGGTTAATGAATAATGCATGTGGATGATAGAAAATTGGCGAACATTATTGTATGGTGGTTTATGATTATTTTTTTTTGAGCACCAGAACTCAGTTTTCAGACATCTGAATACTTGAGTTTATTTTTTCGTGTGTGTGTGCCTTTGTGTATGTACATATATAGATATATTTTTCCACAAACAAACATTGGTAATAATACAATTCAGTAACCCATTTTTGGTATACACTGAGCACTGGGTTTTGTTACATGTTTAAAGGTGCTGCAATGCAATGCTGTTTTTATTTTCTTGTTCACTACAGCCCTAGAGAAGTCTGATTTTTAGTTCACACTCTTAAGTTTGTAATACTTCTGGTAGTGTCATGCAATATGTTCAATGGCAGTTATTTGTAAAAAAAAAAATAATAAAAAAATGTGGAAGGATAATGCTAAATGGAGGGATTTTTCTTTGGTGGATCAGCCACATTTAACATAAAAATTATTTTACAGTGACATGCTATTACAAGTGTTTACTTGACAGCACAATGAAACTGTAATTTAACTTCCAGAATACAAAGGAAAATAAACACCAGTAAGACTGCAGGGTAGATACAGCTGCAATAGTGTTGTATTCAGATATAAAAAATCAAGATGAAAGCTTCTTCAGTTGTGAGCAAATTATAAAGGGCTTGTTCTCTTCTGAAAAATTATGCATACTGAAGTGGAAAGAAATGTGATGTTTGGAAACAACGCTGCTTCTGGTTGTGGAGCTCTATTATTTCTGCTATTAAGTGCCATAATTTCAATAAAGAAAAATGCAAACATGTATTTCAGTCTGGTGTGGTTTGGTTTTATGAAGTAGACTAAATTTACCTATTATTTCAAACTTTCTGTAGGTAAATACAGAGTCTTTTTCAATTCCTTCTAAATAATTGTACTAATATTAAAGTACTATTAAAAAGGGAAAATGCTTTTTTTTTTTTTTCCCCCTGCCACGACAAGTGTTTGCAATTTTCTAAAATAAATTGTACATTTTGCTGATTTTGG
>NDXB01002367.1:73612-147475 GCA_002631895.1 Agapornis roseicollis | reverse complement strand
TTGTTTTTTTTTTTTTTTTTTCAGTAAAGAGCATGTAAGTAAAACACAAATCCTGGTGTACCATGAAATAAATCAGCTCAGTTAATTCCCTATGTTTTTTAAACTGTGGCTTTTACTTCCTTTGTGCATTAAGTATTCAGGGTAAGCAAGACACTAACAAAAGGATACAGTTCTCATGTTTTTCAGTTTAAATAGAGCTAAAACATAAGATTGTATGGCAAATGATTAACAGAGGAGCAACATGAACACTTAACTGTCGTGGTTTAAACCCAGCCACGCAGCTCGTTCACTCACTCAACCCCCCTTTCTTGCCCTCCCCTGCTTCCAGAGGGATGGGGAGGAGAATCAAAAGAATGCAACTTCCACAGGTTGAGATAAGAACAGTTTAGTAACTAAGGTATAACACAAATCACTACTGCTACCACCAATAATAATAAAGGAAAAGAATACAGCATCCCATCAACCACCGACAGATAACCCGCAACACCCCACCAGCACCGACGAATACCTCCAACCAACACCCCAGAGAGAGAGCTAGCCCTTCCGGATAACTCCCAGTTACATCCTGGGCATGACGTGCTATGGTATGGAATACCTCTTTGGTCAGTTTGGGTCAGGCGTCCTGTCCCTGCTTCCTCCTGGCCTCCCCTCCTCCCTGGCAGAGCATGAGGCTCACAAAGTCCTTGGTCAGAACAAAACATTTGAGCAGTAACTAAAAATATTGCTGTTATCAGTTTTGTTCCAAGGTTAAGTCAAAACACCAGCTACTAAGGAGGAGAAAACTGACTGCTATTGCTGAACCCATTTTTAGGTGATATCTTGAGGAATTTTAGGCACATAACTGTGTTTTATAAGCAACTTATGTTACCTTACCAGTAGTATTATAAGCCATTAAACTGGCTGTGCATAACTACCAAACTATTTTGTTATATTTGTGTTTTGTATATATTGTGAGTGCTGACACTCTGAGAAAGAAAATAGCTGAGGTTTTTAGGAAGCCAGTGCTCTGAAGCCATTTTAAAGTATTGATCCAGGGTGAGCAAGAAAACCTGAATGATGCAGAAAAAGTAATTTCTTTTATTATTCCTGGGCTGATACCATCAAGCCATGAGATGGATGCAGAGAGAGACAGGCAAGAGTGGCGTCTCAACTGGAAGTCTCTTATTTTCATTTGCTTAACTCACTGTAACAGCTAGCCTTATGAGACCATGAAACCATGTTGTGATAGAAACTGATTTCATAAGTGCCATTTATGCCTGTTTTAATGTAAGTAAATAAAATAAATGCTTAATTAATCCTTCCTTTTGGCTTAGCTGGGAACCTTGGGAAATACCGTATTTGTTCCTAAGTTGGGCATTGAAGCTCAGAACGTTATGTGATGATTCCTTAGTAACGGTCTGTAGATGTAAATGTTAGCATGTAGGTTCCACAACCTTTTTACAGGTAATTCTGCTCATTGCACAAGTTCATATGTGAGAAAATGTATTTTCTGCCAGGTCCATGTCAATCAGTTCTACAGACAACATTTATTTTTTTTTTTTTAAGGAAATAGACTTCTGTATAGCCAGCTACCAAAAGAAAAATAAATGGTTTGTTGTATAAAGAAATGCAGTTTCTGCAATGTCTTTACTGAAAGCATCACCAAAATAAAGTTACTGTCATGATTTGAGAACTAGAATTTAAGAGTTATTATAAGGATTGCACTCACTTAGTACTTGGGTTGTTTTAAATGAGGCTTTAATAAAATCTATTGTAATAGCTCCAATTTAAAGGAAGGTAGTAACAACTTTGAGATTTCCTCATGCTGGATCTGAACACTTCGAGGATGACTGGATTAGTGTTGCATAACAGGGGTAGAAGTAATAGTTCAAAAATAATCAAACTTGACAGCCAAAGCAGATGTTTTCATTTGAAGAAGACACTTTTTTATCTCATTCAGGTATTTGTCAATGAGTTTTTTGTCATTGTCATTTATTTCTTTGGTTTCCTTTCTGGATGATGAATTCAGGAGCACTGACATTTTGCTTACTTACACCTACCACAGATGAAGATGAAGGAATTGTAGATGTGCAGTGAAACCTAGATTTTTGTTTGAGGAGGAGATTTTTGTTCATCTTTTTAAAAATGTACATTTCACATTCATAGAATCTTGGGAAGATAATTTTGTTTTTAAAATGAAAACATTAAGATGTTTCACTGGAACACACAAGCAGAAGCAGACTTTTCAAAATGTATAAAGTTTATTCAAGAACTCAGTTTTCAGTTAATTCTTGCAACTTCCTTTTGCATAAAGCTATATAAAGATAGACAAATGTCACTACTAAAGGACTGTGAAAGGAACAAAGAGGGTTGTGTTTGGGCAATCACCAATAAAGTTTTGCTACCATTTTGACATTTTTACTTTTCCACTGCCTAACAATCCCAACCAGTTACTAGAACTGCTGTAAAGAATTATTTTTGAGGGTAAAAAATATGCAAACAATACAGTTCACTATTGTGAACACTGGGTAGTGCATTTTTTTCTTCTCCATGTGCAATAACGTGTTTGAAAATAAACTAGAGAAGTGTGTACTCACTTTCCTGTGCCATACATTTCTGTTAATCTCTAACTGCCTACTGAAGTTTGATTCAAGTAGAAACCATAATTTTGAAGTATTAAAGAGGGACAGACATACATTCACACAGAGATATCAGAAAAGATATGTGTGAACCACATTAACAATTCAGATTCTGATTACACTGCGATAATTTCAGCATAAACTTCATTTCTTCACTAGCCACACATAAAAGAAAAAAAATTCCCCAAATTATTCTTCATTGATGCACAGTTGCCACTCAGGCTTTAAAAACCTCATATAATGCAACTATATTTTCAATGCCAGTTTTGTAGCATAATGAAAATAAGAATGGAATTTAAACACTGAAGAGGAGCAGGTTGGTGTTCTGGTTGATGGCAGAGCTGATCATGGTATGACTCAGGATCTTCCTGTGATCTGAGGCAAGTCCAAAGTTTTATTTCCATGAGAAAGGCAATATCTACTGCAATGTGTAAGTGAAGTGCCAAAATGCTCAGTAGTGGTACTAGCCACGGAGCTGCACCCCTATTTTCCCAGCTGTATACCACGGCTTTGTAAAAATAACTAACCCAGAGCAACTTCAGTGTAAGCAGTTGTAACAGAAGTGGCTTTCAAGTACTCAGTAGTTTCAGGGTTAAGGGTTAGTTTCCAGTAGTAACCTGTGAAGCCTGGATTCAGTCCCTTGGTCTGTATTAACTGAAAATCACATTTGAAAATGTGTGTCCAAACCAAAGGCTTAAAATGCATTAACTTTAAATGCTATGTTTTCATTGCCAGCAGGAGAGGCTGCATATATACATATATATATGCATCTATATATAACTAATATACTTATTTACAGTATCTGGCTAATATTTAGGGGTTAGATTAGGTGAATGAGTAGTTTGGTACCACATGGAAGTGGGCATATATTCCTTGATGCACAAAACAGGTATGGTGACAATCCAAATGCTTTTGCAACTAAATAGTAGCTGAATTCTCTAAGGACTCAAGTCCAGTTTTGCTGCTATGGTGAGTATATAAAGGACTGGAAACATTACAGCCTTCCAAGTTACTTGTAGCAGCAGTTTATCAGCATCTGGCACACACAATGGAATTTGCTGTCCTTTATTTTAATACTCATACTTTCTACCCAGTGAATAAACTAAGCTTATAATTTGTTTTGCAGAAGCCTGCACATGGAGCTGGAAACACCTAAACTGACTTAAAAGGAATGATGGAGACAGTTTCTGTTAAAGTGTACCTCAGCTGAGGGCTTAGTTGTAGAGAGATATAATTGAGAGATATAGACAGATGTAGTTGAAAGATATAGTTGTAGAGTAGAGATAAGTATTCCTCCCTTTAGGGCCAACAGCCTTAGATGCACTTCTGAAGGTAGATACCTAAGCATAGGAAAAGGGGATTTCAGAAATGGAAGATGTAAGTCTTCCTCCTTTTCCCTTAGGGAACACATTAGCGATCAGTACTCTCCAAATAACATGGGAGACCTCAACTCACTTGCCTCATTTGCCTGGGAGGACCCAAAATCTCAGCTTAAGCAGGTCTCCTACTTTTCCTATTGAAGCGCTTCTAGTCTACATTAATTACTGAGGGCTCCACCCTGCTAATGAAGGGCAATTTCAGTATTGTATATTAGACTCACTGGATAAATTACAAAGGCAGCCCTTGAGGCAGGGACTACCCAGAACTTTACCACAATAGCAGTGGATACTGTTAACTGAGGGCTCTTTCTCAGCTCAGTCTTCTGTTGGCATCTTGGATCATAACTGAGTGTTGGTTTCTTCGCTTGTCCACCAGAGCTGAAGTTTATAAAACAGCATAGGTTTAGTAATTCTTTCATTCTGATTCTCCTGCTTTAAGGATGATGATTCCTTTCTCTTAAAGGATGGACATTCTGTGGTTTAAAAACAGTTACGGATTAAAATCTTTCTCTGAATAGACACCAAGGCACTATGTGATAGCAGCTCCTACCTGGGTAATAATATCATCAAATATATACAAAACAGCATCAAAGGAATTAAAATCCCATGAATTTTAAAGAGCAGACTATTCAATACAAACCTTGCTACCCAGAGGTGTGCAAACAATTTATTTGTGTTTAGTGCAACACTGTACAGGGGAATAGGTCTGCAGTTGTGTTTCTCTACAAGGTCAATAAATGGTTTGTCAGCTCTGGTGAGCATTTATTTTGTATCCAAATGTAAAAAATAATACAGATTAGTTTTACTCCATTTGTGATGGAGTCTTGCTCTGACAGGATTAGAAGTATCAGTCAACAGCTGCAGATGGAAATGAAATAGTCCTCTTAATTGGATCCTGTGGGCTGCAGAAAAGGACTTTGTTCCCCACCGCCCAAACAGTTCCTTGTGTCAGACAATCTGGAGCCATATAGGTTTTTTTTCTTTTTACTAGTTCAGCTGGCAAAGCAAATTGCCTTGTTGAATTAGCATGGGGTTTAAGTGAGTATGACAGTACAGGCAATAAAACAAACTACTGCTATTATAAAATATACTGACATATTTCTCTGTTGTATAGTGAACAGATTTGAGACATAGGTGGCATAAATGACTCCTGAAGCTTTTTGTATTGGTTATTTTTATACGAATCTCAGTAATAAGCAAATCAGCATATATACTGACAAATTAAAACTGAAAGCTATTTGCAAATTAACCCTTTACACAGAACTAATACAAATACCACATTTTTCATATCTTGTGTTATTGCAAGAACAAAATTGCATAGACCATTTGCTGGCACTTTTCAAATTCCCCAACTAATGCTTTCTCTTAGCATTATTCCCTCAATTTAATTTCACCCACTAATGCAGTAAGTGTTACATGTAGTGAGAGAAAAAAACCACAGAGCTCAAAAATATTAACAGTGACATAATCGTCTGACTAATAGTTCAACAAGGAAACATATTCCTTTCTTTCATGCTCTCTGTAAGGCTGTTTTCAAAGTGTTAGATAGAACATGTAATTTGATTCAAGTCATTCTTTTGAAGCTGAAATGTCATTTGTGCTCTTCTTCCCTTTTCACCCTGTAGTCCAGAATTGTAGATACAGATTTGTTTCCTAACTGAAGTACTTTGTTTTTAAAACTCTGGTTTTGGTAACACTCTTCAGCAAAGGGGCTTTTTCTTGTGCCTCACTGGCAGACACGGCTGTATTCATGGCAAGTGGAGCCCACGCCGGCCACTGACAAATAGAGCTTTCCGTCTGGACAAACACAGATCTCATAGAGCCCCTGAGAAATACTGGATCCACCCCTTGTACCCTCAGGCAATTTGGGCAGTCGCACAGTTTCAGCATCCAGCAAAAGCTAAATGGGAGAAAGCAGGCCAAATGGACTTGTTAGAGATAATACATACAACACACAACAACCTGACTGTCTAAGCAGTGATTTAAGAATAGCCTTGTACCCAGATTTGTTACATACAAAGCTCTCTGAGACCAAGGTTCTCACTGGAACACAGGAGAGGGATAAGCTGGTGCCTATTCTGTTCCTTTGCAGTGACCTTCATGAAGTTCAACAAGGCCAAGTGCAAGATCCTGCACCTGCATTGGGGCAATCCCAAACATGGATATGAGCAGGGTGATGAGAACACTGAGAAAAGTCCTGGGGAGAACTTGGGGATACTGGTGGATGAAAAGCTGGATATGACCCAGCAACGTGCACTTCCAGAGCAGAAAGCCAGTCACATCCTGAGCTGCATCAAAAGGAGTGTGGCTAGCCAGTCGAGGGAGATGATTCTCCCCCTCTACTGTACTCTCACTGAGACCCCATCTACAGCACTGTGTTCCAATCTGGGGCTTCCAACATAAGAAAGACATGGACCTGCTTGAACAGGTCCAGAGGAGGCCACAAAGATGCTTCAAAGACTGGAGCACCTCTCCTATGAAGACAGGCTGAGACATTTGGTTTTCTTCGGTCTGGGTAAGGGAAGGCTCCTGGGAGATCTTAGACCAGGGGCCTAGGGGAAAGATGGGGAGAGACTGCTTATCAGTGAGTGAAGTGATAGGATTAGTGCTAACACCTGTAAATTGATGAGGGGTAGATTTAGCTATTAAGAAGAAATTCTTCCCTGTGAGGGTGGTACTGGAAAAGGCTGCCCTGAGAACTTTTGGATGCCCCATCCCTGAAAGTGTTCAAGGTCAGGCTGGATCTGACCTTCAACCCTAACCAGGTTGAGCAACCTGGTTGAGTGGAAGGTGTCCCAGCCCTTGGCAGAGTGGGTGGAGCTAGATGATGTTTAAAGGTCCCTTCCAATCCAAACTATTCTGTGGTAAGATACAGAACCCCTGCCCATACATTGAATAGCAGCACATAGGTGCTGCTGCTGCTGGACCCAGGTCTGTCCTGGCCTGAGTACTGACGCTTTGCAGCTGTGCCAGCTTGTTAGGGACGGACATACAGGTTGGTCTGGAGTTCCTCTGTGGAAGAACTGGAACTGTATACCCTCATGGATGCACTAGATAGTCTGCTGCATGAGGCGTGCTGTTGCTGATGGAGCAGTTCTTCATGACATCTCCTTAATTTAGCAGCTCTGGGGCTGTGTGTCTGCTCTGGGTCACAGACCCTATTTGGGTGCCTGGGGATCACTGTGCTAGTGGGGAGCTGAGTGCTACTGCAGTTTTATTAGAAAGCATTTCTCTAAGCTAATACAGCATTATGTCAATTGCTCCTATTATTTAATCTGACCCATAAATAAAAGTCTTATTATTGGCACCATTAAGTTTACTATCCTGTCTCCTAAAACCTAAGGAATTAAAATACAAGAACTTGAAAAAAGACTTGATGTTGTTAGTTATATTCAGACAGCAACATCAACCATAGTTAGGGAAACAGAAGGGTTTTATACTCACCACACCATCACTGCTGTGAAGTTTGATATCCATCTGAGAAAGAGCTTCAATATTCCCAGCTTGTGCTTTGATATTAATTCCTCGTGGTGCATCCATGCTCAAAGATCGAGTTGGCGATTCCAGCCTGAAAGCAGGAGCAGGAAATCTGACAGTAGAACATTCTCATACGTGCCTTTATTTTTGAAAAATAAATAAACTTTGCACAAACACTTGAGGAATCTCGCCTGAAGTCATAGGAAAGATGCAGCTTCTTTCTTCAGGCAGACTTGTAAAAGGAGGAACCTATTTAAAAACACCAGTTTCCCTAACAAAAAATACAGATGAATTCATAATACAAACAGAAGGTATTATTTCCATATAACAGTAATTTATTCTTTAAACTGAAACCCATTTTTACATTTTTCAGTTTAAATTTACTTTTATTTTTGACTTAATAAGATATTGAAATAAATACACTTAGTGCAGTTCAGAAGTTTCATAATCAGTGAGTGTTTTGACACTGCTATCAGTCAAAGCTAGATCTCATTTTGTGCGTTGTTTAACTAGATGGCATCTGAAACCTAAAACCCAGTAACTTCTTAGACATAAATAATATGCAATACGGAAAACTGGAAACTCTACAGGGCCACAAGGTGGCAGGAAGGTACTGCAGGAGCTGAGTAATCACCTCATCAGGTCAGCTGTGCAGGATTGAAGATTTTTGTTTTCCAAAGAGATTTGTTCTTTGTTTCTTCAGAACTTTGGTATCATTTCCACAATAAATAGCAGGGATACAAGTAATAATTAAGAAGCATGAGATGAGAAGAAAAAGCCCAAGCTCAGGAGCAAGCTAGTGATTATGTTTCTTTTTTTGACCATCACCTAGAACTGCTTCCTCAGGAGACATGGGGAACACTGCAAGACCAGAGTTGATACCTACTGGGTTTTGTTCCTGATAACGACATCCTGAATTTTATACTATCATCCAGTACTAAACAGGTGAATATTAAGGCTAGAGAAAATCAACCAATGGTCCCAGTTTACTTTACACCCATGTTACCTTCTCTATTCTGTACATTCCCTGCACACACAGAGAGTGATGTGGGCTTTGTCCACAACACAGAACTCAGACATGTGTCCCTGCTCCAGGTCTGCATGTGCTCACCCACCGTGTCTTCTGGAAACATAGGGGTGGTCCTGTATATGTGCATGCACATGTACGTGCACACATTCCCAGCAGATACTGTGTTGGGTCCATGCATGTTCAAAAGCTGCCAAGCTGAAGGAATGGAGGACTGTGCCTCAGCACGTCCTTTACTAAGTGTGCATCAGGTAGTGGGTGTAGATACTGACAACCAATCAATCACATGCTAAAGGAATGAAATGCTTTTACACACAATCCTGCTGTAGCTCTCATGGGTTTCATTCACTCAGACTGCTTCAGTTCTTCCCTTTTTAGCAGTTATTTCATTAAAACTAGAATTTAAAAGTCAGTTGTGCTTGTGAAAACTTCAGTTCTTAGAATTCTGAAGAAGCTAAATACAGCTGCTGTCTTAGAACCGAAACCCATGATATCTGAGCACAGCCTCTGAAACTTCATTTTTTATCCCCAAATCTGAAAATAACTCAGGCAATATTGGCTTATCACTGTTGGCCAGAGGCAGCAGAAGATTCTGTTTTTGATCTTCAAAGGTTCCTTGTAACCCAAACCTTTCAATGTGTCTCTGATTTGCCTCTCCCCAGCATCTTCTGGGTTAATCACTTTCAATGAGTTTAAACTTTGGGTTGATAACTTAAATTCCTAGCAATGGGTGACTGCATCATGTCTCCATATTGGGACTGTATCCATAAAAGTTTGATGCCTCACTCCATGACTTGGAGATGGCATAAAGTTCAGTACTGTTCATGCTGAGTACACAGGCACAAGTATGAGTCTGTTCTGCATCAGACATCTGATACAGTGTTAGTAATATTTATTAAGCAGTGTTTGTGATTTAACAACTTTTCTTTGACTTTTTTACTTCAGATTTACAGTTTTATGAAATTGGAAATCAGTTTTTCCTTGAGTGATTTACACAGGAAGTCTGCTTCATGGGAGTATTTTTTGATGCACATTTGTAATCATTGTATAATGAAAAATCAAAGTCTGTACTGTCAATAATTAAAGTCTAATATATTTTATAAGTTCGTGTCAAGGTAGTTGACTGTTGTCGTAGCTTGTTTTAGCAAAAAAGCTATAAACAGTCAAATAGCTTTTTTTTTTTTTTTTTCCACTAATGTAAATAATCAGCATGCAGGCATAAATTTTTATTTTTACGCTCTATTAACTATTACAGGAAGGCAGACTGGGACAGATTTTTGAAGAACGTATNACAAAAAAGCTTTAAACAGTCAAATAGTTTTTTTTTTTTTTTTTTCCACTAATGTAAATAATCAGCATGCAGGCATAAATTTTTATTTTTACGCTCTATTAACTATTACAGGAAGGCAGACTGGGACAGATTTTTGAAGAACGTATCAGACCCAGAGCTTGAAAAGCAATCAAATACTGGAGAAATATTTCTTACTTTGTACCAAAATTAATGCTGGCAAGAAGCCTACAGACTTCAGAAACACTTACAGATTTATGATATCACCTACATACAATTTAAATGACATGTCAGAATTAGGTTTGCTATATTAATCACAATCCTGTATTTCTGCTGTTTATACACGTCCTATTTCTAGATTAACTATGGATTGATTTCCTTAATTGAGTAAGACATTGGAGCTTCCTGGAGATGGAAACTACAATGAAACTTAAGCAGTGATTTTAATGCTTTCTGGAAGTACAGTGTGTGAGATTTTAGCAAAGGCAACATTCAGTAACGCTAATAATGCATTTCTTCATAATGCATTCAAAGCTTCAAGTCTCAAGCGCAGATGCACTAAAAGGGAAACAGGCATCTAGGGTAGTAATGAGGTGATGGAGTTGAACCTTGACTTTGAATGTCCATTCTCAGTTCCAATGGATCCTGAAGACACATGACTGCCTCAGTCCCTTAGATACTGACCTTAAAGTTGCCTAAAAATTCTTCAGTGGTCCTGGCTCTGAGGCACTTCCAGTCTGTCACTGGTGGGCAGGTTTGTACTTCTGTATGCTTAAGGGTCTAGAGACCACAGAACAACTCTAGCAGAAGAACCACATGAAGGAGATACTTGTATGAGCTCAGAGTGTCTTGGAAAGATATGAATATAGCACTGCAATAATTAACACTGGTGGTGTTTTAAATAGACATTTATAAAGCAAAATGGGCTTTTCTTAAAATCAGTGACCATTGGATCTACTTTAAACAGATGATGGGAAGAATGATTTGGTCAATCAGCCAGAAAATACATGACTGTGCACATAATGGCTGATAAGAATGTTTCAAAATCTATTCCCTAAGTAACAAAAGGAGAGAGTACGCTGGGCTGAGCAAAACATTGATGTGCATCCCTCAAAAGTCTTGGCAAAAAGATCTGTTTTGCTTGCAAATGCTAGAGGGTGCTTGGAGACTGAGAGGACAGAAATTGATTGTCTTAGAGGTTTTGGTCATTATATAGTGTTTGTTTGAATTTGGGCAGTAGAATGATGAAGGAATATACTGCTACCAGTCACTTTTTTTTTTTTTTAATTACAGGCATATAAATTATATTTAGCAAAATGGAGTGAGGGTCTTTATCATCTAGAGGAATCAATCTGTGTAATGTGCTGTCTTAAATGAGACAACTGTCACAGTCTGTATCTCATCTGGGAAGATGGATTCTGTACTTACAGAATAGCTTCTAGGTACTGTGGTAGCTGCCAGGGGTCAATTAGCAAGTGGTGTGGTGCAAGAGGAATTGATTGGGATGGCACAACATTTGATGCCAAAGACCTGACACCCCCATTTTATCTGTCCAGAAGAGTACTCTGTACTAGGTGATGCCTGACCCTGAAGACTGCATGCCCAGAAAGGTTGGAGCACATTAAGTGTTCTTCAAGAGAGCATAGCTTTCAGATTAATTTCATCCAAATGTCATCCTGCTTGTGTGTCCCAAACAGTTCCCCAGTGAGAACCAAGATGTGGGGAGCTCAGGCAGTTGGGGGGTTTCTCCCAAAAGCACGTTCCTAATTTGTATTAAGACACTCATGTAGACATATCCATGGAACATGAAGCAATGTAAACTAGGCCCACTTGCAGAATAGGTATTTTGCCTTGCTCTCCTTCATCTCAATCCCTGCAGCCACCTGGAGCTTTGCTGGCAAAGCACAGGGGAACTGCTCAGTGTCAGCTAATGAAAGACAGGGAAGAGTGGGGGAATATCAGGTCTCTGATGATATTTCATAGCTCTGTCATCTGCCTGATATTGGTCCTCCAGTAGTTCATTGCAGCTAAAGCAACCAGTTGCAAGGAGGGTAATATTTTTGTCACTGTCTTCTTACTTGTTGGTAAGAGAGTTGCAGAAGTTGACTATACTGTCTTGGCTAGCTACTGAGGAAATCTGGTGCTGAGGTGTGCAGAATAATTAATGAAGGACTGTGTTAAAGTCTTTTGAAGGAACATGGACAGCATCCAGGCTCTGCATCTGAAACCATCCCAACAACTTAAAGGCCTGGAGATTCCCACCTTTTCCTCTAATTGTGGTGCTAACTTGTGGAGATAACAGATCACCAAAGTTGCTCAGCTGGGTGTCTAGGGAGATTGTGAGGGGAGCAGTTGTGGTAATGCATCAGCCAATACTGCCTGGGCATGCTGCAGGACTATCGATCTCCTTTCATCCTATTCTGGCAGGAGACAGAAGGATACCTTGCTGATATTGTAAGTACCACAATGCATTAGAAAGCTGTGTTTTAATGCTGCATAAAAAGTACTACAGTTTTCTGAAGCCCAAGTTTCCTACCACAGTATGGGGTTACTTGACTACTAGAGCAGGACAGAGGAACCAGCTTTATCTTGTTCCTCCCTACCAAAGGAAGACCAGGGTTACTGTAAGTGGACTGGACTGGTAGGTGGACACTGCCTCTAGAACTGTGGTGTACCCAATAACTGGTGTGTCCATACGTATATACAGCAAACTTTTTTCCTTGCTTTTCGGTTAAAATAGCATAATCAATTTTACCATACAGAAAGACTGAATGAAATGTGAACTGTCACTAAAGTATTAAAGGTATGGTGAAGAATTTTTCACTGTATAGTGTCTTAATTATTAAATATGTTCTTGTATTGGTAAAGGAGAAATACCTATGTATTTTAGCCCTCACTCAGCCTTAATTAAAAAAGAAGGGCCCTTGTACATAAAAGAAAATAAAATATCAAATATACTGGACTTGATTTATTTTTCATTATATCAGATTATTTCACAGGAGTATGTTAGTTTAGTTCAGTAATAAGATATTGGTCTGGTGTCACCTATTTTTTCTTTTGTTAAGCTCTTTTAACCACTCAAGGAACACTAGGTGGGTCCAGGCAGAACCTAAATGCTGGCTAGTTCATAACGCCTTTTCATTAAAAGTCTTTCACAAATCTTTCCAGTATTGATTTTTATGAGTTCATAAAATACACTAATCCATCACTTCCGCTTCTCTAGTACACTCAGTCTTCTTCCCATAGTGCTTTAGTACAATTAAAATAAAAGGATCCATGCAAAAGTGCCAAATAAATACATATACATTTGTAAAGGTTTGAGTTCAGAAGTCAGTCATATGAGGGGGCAGAAGATGGTGAAAGACCCCACACCCCTTTCTTTCTAGCAGTTAGTCTTTGTAAGACTGACGATGCTGCTTTGCACTTGTTCCTAGGCATTGATAGGCTCATGGGAAAGAGAAAAGATTGCAGAGTGAAGTAAAAAGAGGGGAGACAGATAGAAAATGCAACTCAGGACTTGCCATTGGTGAAGTTACACTGGCTGTCTTGAATCGCCTCCCTGTCCTGAATGTGCCTTAACACAGGAACAGAACAACCTGTTCCGCGATCTCCCCAGGCACAGACGCTGACAGGTCAGTAGCTTCCAGGGTCCTCCTCTCTACCTTTTCCAATAAGAAGTGCAATGTTTCCCTTTTTCCAGTCAAAAGAGACTTCACCTGACTGCCATGACTTTTCAATTATCATGGAGTGGCTCGGCAACTACATCAGCCAATTCCTTCAAGACTCTGGGATGCATCTCATCAGGTCCAACAAGACTTACAATGTTCAGGTTTATCAAGAGAAACAAGAAGAGTTAGGAGAGCTATGGTTACAGGTCTTATTACAGTCTATAAAAATAGGGAAGCACTTAGGTTGCTTAAGGTACAGGCTGTGAAAATGGGGCACAGGGCATCAGATGCTGTTGGCAGATAACCAAAACATCTTTTCACATTGTTAAGGAAGAAACCCTCATAATGTCTCTGATGTGCAGAAAGGAGTCTTGACATGAACGCCTGCCCTTGAGTTCAAATCTGACTTTGAACAGGTGAAAGGGGAACAGAAACTGTATTAGACAGTGATAGGAAGTTGTGGAGCAGAGGAAGAATAGAAAAGATAGGAAATGAAGTTAAAAAAACCCAAAAAAGCAACAAAACCCACAAGGCAAAAGAGAGAAAAGGAGAATCTTTAACCTGTCAACTAATGTTAGTCAAAAGTCAAAAAAGCAACCTAAAAGGATTCTGTGGGCTTAATTGGCCTTGGTTCTCTGTAGGTGTCTGCTTTCAGCCCTGCTTTTTGAATGCATGTTAACCTTTAAAAGGCGATAGGATTATATTGGCTTTTTGATTAGTCTGAAAGCAGTTTAATTCAGTGACAATGCGGCTAGACATTGTAAGAAAGCAAACCATAGACAAAGCATGCATTAGTTACACATAAAAAAGGTTCTCAGCATTTATTTATGGTCCAGTATACAGAATTTCAAACCATTTTCTCTATGAGGAAGCTGGATTCCCGCTGACATGAGCTGAGCAGAACTAAGCTGGAGTTGTAGAGGTAGATAGTGAGCAGTGGCTACAAACTAATGCCAGCTGCCAACTCTCACCCATAGTCACTTATCTCCCAGCAGCTTGTTGTTTTGAGGTCAGGCAAGTGGGGACGGTGATCAGGATGTGGCAAGAAGAACATGATTACCCAAAGCTGTGGATCTTGGTGTTCTGCCTTGTGCCTTTTGGTTGTTTGCCAGCAGGTCCAAAGGCAAAGAAGGACAAAACAACAGGATTGAGCTCTCAGTCTCAATATATGCCTCATTTCTGTTTTGTTTTGTAAAATCATTTTCTTTGGAATGGCTCCTAAATCACATCTTCTTACAAACAGGAAAGATGAATTTCACACCATGTTCCAACAAACACGTATATCTTAAGGACATGGAATTATTATTATTCAACAGTAAAACTCTGATAGCTCTTAATGAATGTCAGAAAATACGAAATACTAATGACCCATTAAATCTTCCCTGATCAGTTTTTGCACAGTAACAGAAACACAGCAGTTAAGCCTTAGCACAAAATTCTGATTTGACATAACTACTGTAAATTTTTGAATGTTAACTGATTTTCTTTCAAAAAATGCACCATTTTGCATCACACATACTGAGTTTCTTCCATTAAAGGTGCAATAATCACTTCCTAGGATGATGCTGGCTCCTGCATTCCCTCTATTCTCTTCAATAAAGTCTGGGCTTTACAGAGTTAAACTAAATGAACTATAATGAAAAAAAATGACTGAAACCCAGCACCTGTTTTCCCCTGTCAAGTCTATTAGTTGGTCAATGGTTATACTACATCACCTCAATTATTGTAGCTTAGTTCAAAGAAACCATTTTCCAAGGGTTATGGCTCGTGGGATTTGCTTGCATAAGGATACATACTCTGTTTTATCTACAGACACTGTCATATCTACTGAGTTTTATCTACAGGTACCTTCTACTGAATCCCAAGTTAGTCTATTGTTTATGTCACAGTAAAACGTAACATGCAAACTAGTATGTTTCTAATGCATCAAAATTAAATAATCATTTAAAATGAGAATAGAACTTTTTTTGCAGTTTATTTTAAGTGCATCTGGCTACTTTGTTGCAGATAAATTTATAGGAAAACTTACAGCAGCACAAGATACAAGAACTATACATTCCACTTGAGTATGCCAAGGCTAACACCTCTCTGCAATAAAGTTTTTGTGCTAGTAATAAAGAAGATGATCACCACCACCTTGTGAAAATACAGAAAAATTGTCTGATAATATCAGGAGAAAATAAATAGGGTACAGTTGAATTTAGAGCAACACACTGTGAGAATGTCTGTTTAGAGGCAAGTGTACATAAAAACTGCATTAAGGAAAAATTACTTGGCTGAATGAAGCAGCTGCACATAAAGCACCTCATTTTTCTAGTAATTCTGAAGCTTTTTAAAAAGTCTTCAATAGCACTGTGTTGCAATTTAGAGACTATAAAATAATGGAACAATTTGTTATAATTTGGTTTTAAAAGTCACTTGTTTCTCGACTCTCTTCTGCTTATTGCTTAAATGCATTAATGAAAATGTCATTTCGGAAGGTCTATCATTTTGTCTGCAATCACATAGGAAAGCCTCAAAATGTGCTGGGCTTTGCTGGCAGTTTGTAACATCCCTGACCTATAAAAAATAGACAAATGCACACTGTAATGCATGAAACATCCCAAATACTTCAGTAATGGCAGAGCTATTCTAATAATTACACAAGGATGTAGTAGGTTCTGCTTTTTCTGGTAGCCTTCTTCCTTGGGACAACGATGTTCTTGACATTTACATACATAAAAATACTGTCAGTCCTGATGTATAAAGCACTAGCAGTTGTTACAAGAGGGCTACTAATAGCAGTACAGGACTTTGTATGGCATGTATAATACTGTTGAAGGATTCTTTCTTTTACAAAATAATTCCTTATGGAAAATTAGATTAAATCAAGTATCAACACAGTTTAAAATGCTAATAATGTAGAGTTACTGAGCTTATAAAATAAATTATCAAATCTGTAATGAATCAAGGAAATGATCAAGGAGATGATCAAGGAAATCTCTATTAAAAAGTTGCTGTTACCTTTATAGCTACATTTTCTGCAGCACACAGTTTATTAGATTCCCCTCCCAGATGTCTGTGTTCTCAAGGCATAGGAGCACTTCATTACTTGACCACTTGAGGGCTGAGTTCTCCATTCTGAAGGAGACAAAAAAGTGACCACTGAACCACTTTTCTATTTCCCTTTCTGTCAGTGCTCAGGAAGTAGCTGTCATATATGACACATCTGGGCTTATGGTGCTTGGCTGAACGAAGTGGAGCTACAGTGAAATTATAAAATCCCATTGCTATCAATGGAGTCAATATTTAATGAAAAGCCACTTGGTGGTGGAATGGAAAAACCAAGAAGACAGATCACAAATACTCACTAGGTTCAACTAAGCGCAGCTCACCTATTTGGAATGCATTTGCAAAAGCTGAAAGATGGCCTTATAGAATCTTGAGTCACTGCAGTAATGGATTCTTAGACTCTGAGTTTTATGCTAGGCAATCATTAGATAGAAATAAAATAATAATCAGATTCCATGGATAAATTCATTTGTCCACAGATCAAATTTATCCATGTTTAATCCTATATTAAAATCTTACAACTCTTAACAGCTTGGATATGGAGCTAAGACTGTTACTTGCTCTACTAAAGAATCAGGGTTCCTAAACTTTAAGTACTGCATTATCAGAGCTGAGGAACCCAAGAAAACAAACTAGATTGTGTTCCTCTAATGATGAGGACAAACAATATAAGATTTTCATCCTCTCTTGTGCTTCAGGCTGTGGGAAATGTGATGACCTATGATTTGAAGAAATGAGAGATTGTGCTGCTTTCCGCATAAAAAACTGCAGATTTGCAAGCTTTAAGAATGAAGTAAATTACAGAAAGACATTGGAGATGAACAGTCCAGAGCAGTACAGAAAATCAGAAAAACCCTCAGAACAAGAATTGCTGGAGTCAATGAAACAGCTGTGGAAGATAACAAATATAAATGTAAATACAAGCATGGGATGCAGATGCACAGTTAATAAGATTAGTATTAAAAAAATCTGAATTTGATGCAGAAGATATACAGAAGGTTTTGAAAAAAGAAGAGGTCCAGAAATTGATAGCAATGAAAACATTAAGACTGTATTTTGAAATTCTCAAAGCCTTTAGTGAGTATAAGACAACTACATTTATTTACAACTTGGAAAGAAAACACACTTCTTTTAGGTAAATATGATGGTGTTATGACTTTCCTGAAAAGACAAAGTTCTAGCATGGCCAAGGCCTCCAAACTAATTATTAGCTTGGAAGGATTCATTACCTTGTGTGTGATACCAAACAAGAGCCAGTAATTGGCAGTATTTGCTAATCCTAGTTACAAGGTTATATAATCTATGATTAACACTTTTGATGAATTTATGGAATATAGGGTTACAAGTGGAAGAACTTTACTCCAGGATTTGATTTCCCAGTACAGTGCATGATCTTATTCCTTATGATGAATTTTTATTTCTTCAGAGAAACCAAATATGGCATAAGTGGATGATTCCCCTAAAAAAACATAGTTGCCTATAGCAAGGAATATAGGTGATCCCCTGTGCACCCTTCAAAATGAACAGAGAAAAATAAGCACTGCTAGGGCATAGTTAGTCTTATATAGTTTCAATGTCTTTGTTAGGATAAAAACGTAATATGCCCTAATGATGCTTGTTGCCTTCCACCAAGAGGTGGTGAGACCTGAGGTAGATTGCTACACTAGATGTCTAAATGAGTTGAATCAATTCCATGTAAACTATCTGACTGAGCAGCTGTAAACCCCTGGGACCATGCTCCACTTGCATCAGTCTCTCTGAAAATATATCTGTGTGAGTGGCTTGTGGAAGTATCCCTTCACACTTCAGAATGAATGAATGAATGAGTGCTTCTGCTTGAAGAGAGGGGAATTCTAAATCTGGATGAGCATCTGAGATGATCCTCTACGTCTGGACTCTGATGTATGCGTTCAGCCTGAATATGTAAGAGCAAAATGGCAACCACAAGTGTGTGCTGAATTATCAGCTAAATCACATGCATGAACAGTGAATAAATCATTCAGGATCAGCCAAAGTGTTAGGCAGATACAGATGAGGGGATTTTTATCTTTAAACCTTACTCCATATGTATAGAAAGTGTGGCTGATTTTTAAAGAAGCCTTTTATTTTTTTTCCAGCTTTTTGTTTTATGTTCAAAATGCTAACGGACAAAGGGCATATCCCTGAGGCACTCCATTCCTTTTGGGTGGCAGTCTTAAATGCTGGGAGTATTTGCTGCTCTTGAAGATGTCAGCTAGTATGTTCTTCAGCATATTTTCCTTTAGTTTAAATTCAAAAATTTCTCACAATTTCTTTTATTTTTTGAGATAGTCTGTGTTCCAAATTAGTTCTGTATTTATGTTCTAAATCTGAGTGGGAACAGATGACACTAAAACTCAGTTAAGAGATTCTGGATTCAAGGGAATTGTTCAGCATATGCACAGCAGGCACTATCATGGCTTACGGCTTACGGGTGATCTCTCTGCACAAGCACAATTACAAAGCCAGATTTGAAAAACAGATGTTTCTAGTTCCCAAGGTTTTGATTAACAGAACTTAGTTCATGTAAGCAATGTAAAAGAAATATTCAAAGTACTAATACAAATGCACTTACATGTTCTCTTAGAAAGAGAATAAACCAGTGCCCAGTTGTAACGGTATTTTCAGAAGACTATAAAAGTTAATCTAAAACATTGATAACCTATTGAAAACACAGAAGATAAGATTATTACGGTGTAGTTATGTATTTACTAGCTCTCCATCCATCTTAAATATTGAGGTATTTTTGCCTGTTTGTCCACTGTCACTCAATGCAGAGCTCCTGGAGAAGGAAGACTAAAGATCAGAACTGATGTATGATTAAAATAGAAGCTTCTCTCAAGACTGACAGTTGTGATAAAGAGTGGTAAGCAGAGCTAATTCAAAAGAGGTCTCTGAGATGACCTCAATTTTAGGATTTTATGATGTGCTGTCTCTTCAGGTAATTAAAAATGGCCAAGGCCCCACTGAATGTGATTGAATCTGGCACATCACAGATGTTTCAAGCATGGCTATCTTTTTCAAATGACTTTAATGGCACTAAATAATAACTTCTTGTGTTATAAAATTTTACTCTCATAACACTATATGCATCAGTGTTGTAAAAAATTGGGTTAGTATTTTAATTATGTGCATTTTCATAAAATTATCTTCCTTGTTTAAATTTGCCATGCCTTTTTTTTATATCTCAACCAATTTTTACTTTAATATGCAGAAGCATAGAAAAAATCAAGTAACTGGAATTGATCAGTACATGCTGCTCATGGTTTTCACTTGTTCTGCATTAAAAGAAACACTCAAGTGAAGAGGGCTTGGCTGACAATTGGGTTACACCATTCCCCTCTTGCGATTCATTAGTACAGTGTCTGAATGTGGCCTACTCTCATCAGATTTCGTCCCAACTGAAGTATCACAACTGAACACACAGGCAGAGGGGAAAGAGTGAGAGTAGCAACAGTGCATATGTACAATATATCTTGGAAGAATTACTGTTATCAGGAAATGCTTCACTTTCTTCCAGTGTTTGCCACACGCACATCCTCATGGTAGTTAACTCCTGTTTCCTGTCTGATATAGGTGCAGAGAGGTATGAGGCGAGAGATAATGTAAGGGATACTCTACCCAGCTCAATGTTAAGTCTTAGACCAGTGACAGCACAATTATAGACTTACAAATATTGCTACAGGTGGTCATCCGCAAGGTGTCTGTAACTGTGACGATCATTAATGAAGTTTTCACGGTAGCTTGCTCTCTGGTGGAGTATGCAGTAATCACTGATGACAAGTTCCCTTGGCAACCTCAGTGAACAGACTGACATCGTCAGATACCCAGTTTAACAGCGCTGGTGTAGAAAATCATTAAAACTTTGGTCTCTGCACTGCAGATATATGACTGTCCCACACAACACTATCCCATACAAGCATCAGAAATTACTCCTATTGATATTAATATGTTAAGTGACATCTCTGAAAATCTGAGGCTTTAGAAAGAGCATCAGCCGCTACCTGACTGTCTTAAACTGAAAGTCCGTTCTGACAGCAAGCAGAAACCTGCCTGTATTCTCAGGGAGAGCTTACCTTGCAAAAAGGCCACTAACATCAGTGCATGGATTTCCTCCCCTCACTCACTCACTGGTTTCAAAGGCCAGTAGTCCTTTGAAACAAGAAACATGTTGTAGGAATTCAGGAGAGCAGCTCTGACTGCCAACACACCCATGTGGAAACAGGCTCACCAGGAGACCTGAGTCCTGTTCCCATTGGTCACTCAATGTCCCTTCTACCTCAGGAGGGAAACCTCTGTGAGAGCAGAACAGACTTCAGATTCAGAATTACAGAAGGCAGCATGATCTAATCTGCAGAGGTAAATCTATTTCCTATGGTCATATGATCCATATGTAAAATGATATATATGCCCTGCAGTTGAAGCACTATGGTTTGTAAACTAAATTGCACTGAACGAGATTTTGAAACAATATAGGTGCACACAAATAGACAGTAATGCAAAAAAGAGAAAGCATATTGTGCTTGGAAAACACTTTTCACTTTAGGATTAATATTTTCAAGTAAACTCACTGCTTAAAAGAAGGCCATAAGTGAAGTAGTACCCAAGCCTTTGCTAGTAAGGTATTTTGAGATACCCAAATCAGAAATGCTTCTGAAAATGTAATAAATATGATATCCTGTATCATCTGATCATTATAAATGATGGCTTTTCACAGATTTGAGTCCATCAGATGAATGGAAAGAAATTTTTAGGCTTGCAAAAGAAATATTTGATGCTATTCTTAGTTAACCTGAATGAAATGAAGTACATGAATGCAAATTCATATCTAGCAATTAATGCCAGGGCTCATAAAACTACATTGAAGTAGAAGTATCTCACCAGTCAGGAAGCAGAGATGCTTTACAAATACTGAATCATAACCGTTGACTTACTTCTCCATTACATAATTCATTCTCCTCTGACTGACTGGGCTTTTGATTTGCATAACGAGTACAAATAAAAATCACTGTACTCCAATTAGTCAGATGGTATTTTTAGGCAATTAGCATGTAAACATCAGTATTACAACTATGATTAAGCAATGATTTAGCAAATGGTTTTTTTACCCTGGTTGCTTCTATATATCTCTTACTGAATTTCCTTCATAATTACTACTCATGTAACCATATACCCCCAAAATTTCAGTTTCCAGCCTTTCTGTCTTCTTACACAGTTTAGCCCTATTAAATAGTAAATACTTCAAGTGCAAAAGAAACTCATATTATCAGTGGGAAATGGAAAGAATATAAGTAAGCCTTCATAAAGAATCACAGTAAAGTACAAACCATAAGAAAATGGAATTATTTGATGCCACATAACAGAAGTAAAAATTAAAGGGGATGTATTTATTCTGAATATACAGATAGGAAGGTCTACCAGCAATCCATCAGTATAGTAATTTACCTCAACCAAATACTTAGAAGACACATAATTATGCCCTCAAATTATCAATATTCTAGAACATGTAGTTCACAAGCTAGGAAATATATATTTTTATGCTTTTAAGCACTGGACATAGGCTTTATTAAAATATGTAGCAATGCTTCTAAAATTATATATTTCAAGTTTCAGTGAATGCCAATATTATATATTTGTTTAAAAAACATTTGCTTTTCTGAGAATTATTGAAGTCTTTTCAGAATACACCCACATTTGGATAGCATTGTATAAATATATTTATAATGATACTCTAACAAAAGTTGATTCTCTGGAAGAGTGACATCATTCCTGTTATAGTGCTATTCAGATCCAAGAAGGGTGGAAAGCTGTGGGTCACTTTTGAACTTGGATGCAATACCTCAGTTGAAGAATTGGCAAAATACCACAAACTGACTGTACTAAGAGTTAATTCTCACAGGATTTGTGCTCAGAAGAAACAGTTTCTGCCTGTCAGACATTCCTATGCAGTAAATATGAGAACAAAGCTAGTACTCATTTGTGAGCATGATATTAATTATGGAAAGATGTCACTTTTGCAAGCAAAGCACATTTACCTAAGTTTGGGATATGTGTGAATGCTCAGCTCAGAAACATTGTTTTGAGATTTAAAGAATTTCGCTCATTCATTGTTTTCCCTTAGCCATGTAGATCACAAGAAGTCAACAGTATCAAAATGACAAAACTTTCAAGAATATAAAATATAGAAGGAATAAAATAGTATGCCAAATAGTATGCCATATAGCACAATTCTAAAGTGCTCTAAATTACTAGAAAATTATGTTAGCATCAGACTGGAAAAATGTCTAAACTGAGACACTAGTTTTCACATCAAGATTGTTATTTGATAACTGGGGATATAAAATGGTATGTGTGCTGGCATGAAGCTCTCAATAATACAAGAAGAGACTACTTTCAGTAACTAACATGGAATCTGTGGAGAAGCTGGCTTTTAGGAAATTTCTATAAACGTCCCTCTCTACATCTGCTAGTTCCATTAGTTACTGTTACAGTTTTCTCACCTACATTTTGGGTTACAAGATATGTATCTGAATATGAGCTTCCATAATTCTATTTAAATTCCTTCATTTGGAAAGCAAGGTACCCATTTTCCAGTAAAACGTTGTTGTGATTCAGTTAGAGGTGGCAGCTAAATTCTATAGAAGCCCCTGGAGACCTGATCAAAAATAATCAGTATTATAATATGCATAAACCTATATTGCACATAACACAATCCTATTGATATTGCTATTCAGCCAGGAAGTATGAAACGTTAAGTTCAGTTCCCTTGTCATCTTGAAGGAAATGAAACCTGTATCCATTACCTTCATTTACCAGATTATGAAACAGTTTGGCAGGTGAAAAGAGCTGGATTGTGGCAACCCCTGTGTTGAACCAAGCCTTTGTACAACCATACAATCCAGGAAGAAACAGAGTAAATAAAGAGGAGACAAGCTAGAGGCCAGGACATTCATCAGGTTCTTCCAGGATTACTTTTGTAACTGAAAACCCCTGTCATCCTCCAGCTCTTGGATGGATGCCGTAAACAAGAGTAACTTGTGCTTCCTCTTGCTTGCTCTCCTGTAGTCGCATGACCATCCAGAAGATCTGGTTTAGCTACAGAAGAGGAGATGTGACCCAGTAAATAGGTGCTTGTTGAGGTTCAACAAGAAAAATTGCTAGATCCTGGATCTGAGCCACAACAACCCCATGCACCACTACAGGCATTGTGAAGAGTGGCTGAAAAGCTGCTTGGTGGAAAAGGACCTGGGGATGCTGAATGATGGTCTAACTCTGCACCTGGAAGATGTGTAGGCACTCGACTATGTGAGGCAACTGAACTGCTGGGAAAAGTAGGAATCAGGACGTATTTCTGTTCTTATTAATGATAATTGGCTAATTCTAAAGAGGTAACTCCTCAGTGCTGTTTTTCTGCATAGACTATTTCCTGGATATATCCAAATCTTCCTGTTGACTATAAGCATGCCATTGGGATGTCTGTCAGAGTTTTATTAAGTGCGATACCTCTGCTGGTCCTACAGTCTTATACTTTGTAAATGAAACTAGGTATCCTATTTAGATACAAGAAATCTAGGAAAGGAATTAAAAAGTAGGCAATGTTATTTTAAACCTAGGAAAGCTTCATTTTTGAAATTTCTGTTTTGTTGCTGTAATTCTTCCTACCAGTTGGAAGTGCAAGCACATCTCTTTATGGGTGAGTCATGAATTCAGTCTATTAGACTGAAAAGGACTCTATACGTTTTCTTCAAATTACGGAATGAAAAGACAGTTACTGACTGCAGTACAATTGCATTGCTCTGTCTCCATTACTTAGCTAGAAAAAGATATGCTCTAACACACTTATCTCTTTGTTCCCAGAAAAGCAGTCTCTCTTGAAATTCAGCATTTGGACAGGAAAGTCAGCAGAATGTTTAATTCAGAAGGCCGTTTATGTCAGCTTTGTTTCTGATCCTACCCTAAATCTGAATGACAGAGAGTGAATATGACCTCTGTTCATGTGACACTAGCTGATAAGTTATAAGCTTTAACAGCTTTACAATCAGCTCCTTGAAACATGCAACTACATTTGAAGTGGATGGGTTTTCTTGAAGCAGTATTTCCTATATTTAATGCTGTATAACATGGCACTTCATATCACATTCATCTAGCGTATCATATTCACATGGTACAGCACAACCACTGAAGGAAAAATAGAGGAAAAATAGAAGAAGATTAATGGACAGTGAAAGTGTGACAACAAGGCTTGAGGTGAGCAAATAGGTTATATTACCTATAACTGGGTACTCACAACTTTAATGTGGAAAAGGAGCACATTCAAGTTTAAAATAGAAAAGTAATACTTAAAATGGCATTTTAAATTTTCAAATTGAAGCTTTCCAGTATGTAGTTTCTTGTATTTAACAATGTGGAATGAAACAGAATGTTTTTAAAGCACTAAAAAATAACCATTCATTGGTAAACGTGTTTGAGGTCTCTCACTACAGAATGCATGAATTTTGTTTACAATGGTGTTTAAGATTACCCTTGAAAGTAACCTTTTTCCAGCATGAGTTTTATAAATTGTTCTTTTCTGCCTCCATCTTAACTTAGCATCTGCACTGCAGACAAATGCATTTGCTTTCTGATGCTCCCCAGAAGTCCTCCATATAATCACTGCCATCTCTGCTTTGAGACTTGATGCTGATTCTGACAGGGAAAAATAAATAAATAAATAAAATTAAAGGAACAAGGTGCTTTGAACTTGGTAAGGGTCTGCCAGGACATGAGTAAGTAGTGTGTACATTGCACAGCTTTATGTCCTAATATTCAGCATTTTTCACAGAGTTAAGCTAACTTGCTCTCTAGCACAGGTGTTTAGCAGCTCTTCGGATTTACGTCAAATACTAAGGTCAGTAACAAGTGTCAGTGTTGATGTGGCCATGTAGGTGTTTCATTGATATAATTCTTAGCCAGCTTCTGTAAATTCTGGAAGAAAACTGAAGACAGAACTGATTGAGATTTTAAAAACTACACTTGAGCTTTGCTAACACATAGCAACATTTTAGCTCAAAACATGTGTTTATAATTGTGGTAAAAATCACTAAGGAGATAAGCCACTCATCCATGCAGGAGAACTTTACAGGTTATTTGAATTAATCTCAATTAATTTGAATTGCCTTCAAATTATATCCTATTTCAAAACTGGGGAAAAATTTATAATAATAATAATTTCATATTGTATAATTGCTTTTGAATGAAGTGCAGATAAGAACTTAAAATTAACTACAATGTAATGAATGTAGGATAAAACTATTAGCTTTAAGCCTGTTAAAAAATTAATTGATGATGCATTTGAAGTGAATAACCACAGAAAAGAGTTGATATGTATCCAATGAAAATTTGCAGAGATTCTTATCTTTGCAATTACAAAATTCAACATCCTACCCTATAAAAACTGAGATAATGACAGGAGATGACAAATCTACAACATAATGAATCTAATCCCTACAAAATCAGGCAACATTCACTACAATGCTTAATCATACATATTGATCAAAGTCTGTCATGTCCAAATTCTACCACAGTAGAAGACACACACTTTTGACAGTGGACATCAACATACAAAAAACTAATGTCTTCAGCTCATTTGATCTTCGAATGCACACATATCTTACTGTAAGTAAATCTCAAATATCAAGGAGAAAATTAAAAGAAGTATCTTAGTGGTCTCCCTCTCATTTACCATTCTCAATTTGAAAATTCGATCACCAAGATACAGACTGTTTTTGAAAACTTTAATCATCTTCCATTACTCGCTAGTAGTTATCCCTATTGAAATAAAAAAAAAGGCCCTAAGAAGAAAAATTATGACAGAAAGTAGCAAACTGCCAAGGAATGAAAGTACAGAAGTATACTTGTTAAAGAGATCTTTCATTTCAAACCTTTCTTTGAACTGGCTTTTGAAAAGAAACATAACATGCTCATGAACAGAATGTAATTTGAGTTTATTACCTCATCATAACCAACTTATTACAAGCTAATTTGGGATACTCAAAATTACACAGAATAATGCAGAAAGAAATGCTATCCCTGAATTAAGGGGCTCTGAAACATACAAAGTAGTTTATAACGATTTTCTCACCCCAAACTTCACTCATACAGAGCACTGCACGTTTCCAAAGTTTCCTCAGACTGACAGTAGTTTCTAAAACTCTTGACTAATTACAGGCCAATGACCTGCTGCAGACAAGCAACTTCTACTGCAACATAACAGAAAAAGTCACACCTAAGGTTTTCAAAGCTGAAAAATAGAAGGTTTCTGAAAAACTTCCCACAGTATATGATATGGCTTTAAATATTCACCACCAATAATAAAGCATTCATAATATCTTTCAAAATTGCAGAGCAATGTATAATTTTAATTTAAAACAGTAATTTGTTTTAAATTATAGTTCTGGAAATGCTGTTGAAAATGCCATGTTCAGAAAAAATAGGAATATCTATATAAACAATGTTTACTTATTAGATTTATGTTTTATGTATTAATTCTTACCTAAGCTGTTTAAAGGCTTCTGCTTTCACAAGTGGTGTTTCTACAGAATGTTCAAAAAGTGCTCCTTCAGGCCCTGCAAAAAATAAAGAAACATACTATATATAAAAGTTCAAATGGAAAGAAAACAGCAACAGTGATTTATATAGCCACCTTGATATTAAAAATAAAGATAAGTAACCATATATTTACAGTTAATAAGACAAGTAAAATATAGCTCCGGTACTACTATTACAGCATTGATTAGAACAACCCAATACATGGGCAACGTAAAAATTCATATGTAAATTTTAAAATGAAATCCACAAAGTGCAAAGACAAATTTTAAAGTACTTGAGACAATAAAGTAAGTAGTAAGGTTTTTAAAATGCAGCTTCCATAACAGTTAATAGAGAGAATTAAAATTCCACAAAATCTTTGCAAACGTTACAGACCTAAATATTCATAATGGAAGAAAGCCACTGGGAAATACCAGCATTAATGCACTAGTGAGAGGGGTGGTGATGGTAGTGTAATAGGGAATGAAAAGGCTTATCTGCATATTTTAAGCTTTCACATCTAAGTAAGAGTAAAACCTTGCCTTCCTGTGAGAAAAATTAAGTATGACACTAAAACCCCAAAAATAATCTAAGGGCAATTTTTTTTTTTTTTTTGTCAATGGCCCTAAATAAATTTCTTATCTTCATTTCCTACTTTATATTTTAAACAGTAAAGAAATCACATCAAATATGATATGAATATTACTACTTTTACTGTTTATAGACTATTACTTATGAATTCAATCCTACAATACAAAAGCTCAAGATACTAATTTTCTTAATGAGAGGACTGAAGTCAGAAAGGTTCATTAATAGCTCCTACACGCCTTACCAAGCACAGACTATCTGCCTCTTCAAAGTCTAAGAATGTTTATTCATACCCTCAAATTGTCCTCTACTTACCTTCTGTGCAGAAGTGTTTAAATAAAACACATCTTCACGTTGCACTTCAGCATTAACTACTCAAACTGTAAACCTTTCCATAGAACAGAGTACTAGAAAATCACTGACAATTCTCAGCAAATCTTTAAGACATTATGAAAGACAAACAAGCAGGACAAGTAGTACACTGGAGAAAGGGCAATACAATATGCTTCTCCATAAAGATACCAATACCTTCTGCCCTGCAACCTTTTCTTCAAGGAAAGTGGAGGCTATGCAAATACATTCTGCTAATTTCTTACCTTCTCACTACCAAAATATTACCTAATATAACAGTCATGACAGATAAATTATAATTTGTAGCTGTTAAAAAAGGTTTTTGTGCAGTACTTGAGACCATTTTATATATGCTGAATGGATTTTATTGCATATAATTTTATCTGCTTGAGCCTATTTTCTCCCTTCTATGGACAGCCTTCCAGGTGGCAAGTTTGAAGGGCAGGCAAGGGAGTGAAGAAGGTGACTCCTGTGGCCATGGACTCTAGCCATTTGTGCAGGAAGATTCTGGTTCCAGCTAGTCCTGTAACTTTATTCCTACTGCCATGACAATATTATTAGTTATAAAGCAGTAATTTATTTGCTAGCTAATACACTGTTATAAGGTGGGTTTTACAGTCACCAATGCCAACTGAATGTATAAAACCCTACAAGAACAAAATGTAGATGTTCGATACTTCTGTAGCAGAGTAATAAATGTCTGCAAAAGATGCAGGTCATTACTGAATATTAAAAAGGTTGTAATTGGTGTACATCTCCAGGTATCATTAATTGTCATGAAGGGTTGAGCTGAGATTCACTTTCATACACTTAAATTTAAGTGTCTTTGATGTAGGTGTCACAGATGACATAGAGGCAGAATTCAGTTACCTAATCATATGTACCTACTGTAATCTAAAATACCCTTGTTCATCATACTTGGACTCCAGCTGCCATGATCAAATTAAGTGCCTCTTGTAGATAAAACAATATCCAAAGGTGTTTCAAATACTGCTGGATGATCAAGTTTTAGCATATGAACTCGGCCACTATATGCAAAGCAGATGAGTGAGCCACTGAGCTCATCCTAAAGTAGACAACTGTATTTGGCCACAGAGTAGCTCTCCCCATGCCAGGTCTAGGTGCCTCCTTCATGCTGTAGACTGCATTGACTGTGTTGACTTCAGGTTCAATTCAGTTGTCTAAACTCAAGCGTCAAGATCCATGACCCTGTGAGGTACTTGAGACACCTCACTGCTCATGGCTTTCCCCAGGCCTTTGGCCTTCTTAGGAGAACAAAGAGAGGGTCTGCTGCTGTTTCATTCTATTATATGGGCCAGAAAACATCTAACTGAAATAGCATGAGGTCAAACACACCAAATTGTTGGAAACGACAATTCCTGAGGTATTGGATTGTACTATTCTTAGACTTCTAATTTTTCCTGAAAGATCCTAAATCATAGACATTTCCTCTCTACTACATTATATTTAAGTTGAAGCCTTTCATGTTTTCCTATAAATTGTTACTGAGCTTTTCATAATTCACATAAATAAAATAAGACTAAAACTAAAAATCCTATAGTCTTCCTTATTGTACATAAAAGATTGCAAGATGTTCTTTGTGTATTTTAAGCCTGAGGTATTCTGTTTCTTATGATATGAGCTCTTCAAAATTTATTTCACATCGATCTTGTTCTTTATCTAAAATGTTTAAAAAATTATCTCAGTACGCAAAGTATTACTAATTCATCCTTCATGATAGTATAATTTAAATCACAATTTTAATAAATTAATTTGAAGCAAAGTAGCTATGAATCTCCTCTCACTCCTATTAATTTTACACTGAAATAGCCTTACTGATTTTAATGGATTTGCTTTAAACTTGTACTACAGTGCAAAAAAGAAACAGGCAATGTGTCTTTCTATACTATCTGCTAAAGTAAACAATTATCCTTGCAGTGTGAAGACTAATATTGGACAAGTCAGAATACATGTTTCAGCATAATAATTTAAACTCTTGTATGGATTATTTTTACTTACTTTGAGCAGAGATAGATTTTTCCAAATCTGTTAACAATTATGCTGCTTTTCATATCTTTGTTAAACATGCTTTTCTATTAAAGTTTAGCATCCCTTGGGCAAACAATAATTATTTGATATGGCTTCCTGGTTAAACACACTTGTAATTTCAATTAGGTTAAATAGTAAAAAATTTAAGATAAGACCCTCAGGCGTAAACAGAATTTGTTAACATTTTTATTATAACTTAACTTTGGCTTTGAAACACTAATCGTGTAGTTACTACATTTGTAGTTTTGCACAGTGAAATAATATGAATATATCAATTCAAATTAAGACCTCAAGATTTCAGGGGACCAATAATTAGCAAAAGTTAATCATGATAGTTCCACTCAGGTGAAAAATATTAAAAATGTAATTGAAAACAAGTTTACAGAACATTTCTTGCTATTCCCTTTGATGGATTCTTCTGCTTAAGGAGAAATCACAGCTTGATATATCTGCATTAATGCAACCTTATACCTGGAAAATGAATGTTGACTTTATCAGGTCATATGAAAGGAAATAGGTTTTCATGTGATAACTGACATCTTATTTTGTAAATGAGTACTTTGGTGATTTGAAGAAATAGCCTAAGACAAACTTATCTTTCACAAACGGCATTTAAAATATATTACAAATACCATTCTGTCACATATGCCTACACACAAAGCAGGAATACAGTGGCTTTCACTTTGAAAGATAAAATCATATGAAAATATCAGACAGAATCTAAAAATGTTTTCACAAATAAAACCCAATACAACTCAATTAGTGTTATCTAGAATTTTTTCAGCCTCAGTTAACAGTGTGCATTGGAAACATTTAATAATTCAGAAAAAAAAAAGCACCGATCACTAAAATAAAATATACATATATACATATTTATTATTTTACTGTGATATGCATTATAATTTTGCTTTTAAAAGTTCTTACTGATTACTTGCTGACAAAGGTTAGAATATCTTCAGATTTCTATTCCTAATGAGGTAAAACCAGAACCTGTATTCACACAATGATGTATTTAAAAATGGCATTTTTCATTGTGTTTTTATTGTGGCTATTATTTGGGTATTTCTCAAACTGTTACAAACCTGTGACTCGAAGTTTATCTGTGCCAATTACAACCTCATTTTCATCCACTGTAAAAAGTGGTTTGCCGTCCTTTGAGTTGATCTGAAATTGCTGACCGTGGAATTCTACCATTTTAGGACCTGCAAAGCACAGTACAATAATGGATTAATTACATCAGTTTTCTTCAGCTTTCTATATAAATTTCTAATAAGTTGAATTGTGGTCTTAATAATCTCATGACACATTTAAGTATGTTAAGGATCATGAAGAACCCAGGTATTCTAAAGATAGCGCCCTGCAAGTACTGAAATTGGGTAAGTCTATTTACAAGGTCAGACTTGTTGCTCAAAACTGTGCCTGGAGTCATGCTTTCAAACTGGGTTTCCAGGGAATTCAGGAAATCCCTGATGAACTGATCAAGATAAACTTTCCTGCTCTTGTTGTTGAAACTGCTGAGATTCTCTGATCAGTGTGAGCCTATCATCTTTTATTTTTTTTTTTTTTAAATAAAATCTAATTATCGAAGTCCTTGCAGCATCATCTCTTATGATTAGGGAGGCTTAAATGCTTTAAAATTACAGACAGCCCATGTAAGAGCAGGACCCTCAGCTCTTCATAGCAAATGTCAGTTTGATGCCACATACCTATCAACTGTTACTGGTCATGTTCTTAGAAGAGTTTCAAAAAGCTACAAGAATATTTGCAGTTTGATCTCTTACTCCAAAAATTAAAATAATTATGTGCAAGACATTCTTTATGTATTACCAAATCATAAATTCCAGCAGGAACCTGTCCTACCATGCCTGCTCCCATAAATGTTAAGTATATTCCAGGCAGTAATTATCAAAAGAAACAGCATTAGGATTATTTTTTTTTTTCCTTCCAGTTAAAATTACATTAGGTGGTGGATGACTGATACATTAAGAAATGTATTATGGTACTTCCTAAAACCTGCATGGCAGCTGATGCGAGTGATGCATACCATAAAGTTCTATAGAATTTGCTTAGTGATTTGCTTGGCAGACACAAAGGATTGCTTTTAACTGCCCACCAAGCACAGAAAGGGTTATAGAAACCATAATATCCTAAACTAAGGCAACAATTTTAAGGCATAAAACCTGATACAGATTCTATTTGAAGATGGTTAGGACAAAAAGCTGAACTTTGAGGTACATTATACTATGCTGGAAATGTGCACCCTGACACAGCTTTCCTCATCTCAATTCAGCTATTCTCTAATGCTCCTCCAAAGCACGACTTTATTTCTGAGAAGTGTACTGCAAAAAGTGAAAAGGTGCTGAACAGTCATATTTTTCTTTTTACAGCAAAAAAGCAGTTCTGGGTAAGTGAGGCAAGGTTAGATCTCTATCAATGGTTTCCTTCCACAGATTCAGTTCTAAGCTGTGAGGTTTTATAGTGTGAGTAATGTTTCAAATAATAATTAGAAAGTGTATTTGAATTATCATGCAAACCTGCGAACAATATGCAGCAATATATCTAGAAGACTCACAAATACATACTGTTAATTTATATATAATTGTTAATTATTTACACACAATTACAGAAAAATACTTTCATGTGATGAAGATACTGTATGTTTAGAGGAAATGTTATCTACTGATTTTCTTGGTACAAAGGCAGTCACTGAAAATGAATTGCCAGGTCTCAATAGTGGCACTTCTGCTCTTTCCTTCTCAATACCTTGGTCAACACAGAAGTTTTAGTAACTTAATAACACAGTGGAAAAAAAGAAAAAAAAAGAAAGAATTTGAAAGAACCAAAGTGTGACCTGACTTGCACCAGGTCTAACTTGACACCTTCTAGGAGAACATTTATCTTCTCGATTTGCTGAATCTATTTCACAGGATATCTTGTTAAAAAAGGGTTTTTTTTCATGTTTCTCATAGTAAGAACAGGAAACACCTTTCTCAAACAGTGTGAACTGATTGATCTAATGTGTGTATCTGCAGACTGCCAGAAAATTGACATTTATTAATTCTATTGTTATGGAATGTAGATTAATTCAGAGAGATGTGACATAAAAGAAGAAATTAGTTGTAAGATCATCATAGAACCATAGAACAGTCTGGGTTTGAAGGGACCTTCAAAAGTCATCTAGTTCAACCCCCCTGCAGCAAGCAGGGACATCTTCAACCAGATCAGGTTCCTCAAAACTACATCCACTCTGGTCTTGAATGTTTCCAGGTATGGTGCATCTACCACCTCTCTGGGCAACCTGTGCTAGTGTTCCACCACCCTCTTCGTAAGGAATTTTCCTCACATCCAGCCTGAATCTCCCCTCTTTTGGTTTAAAACCATCAGTTCTCATCTATCAGAACAGGCCCTGCTAAAGGATATTTTCTTTTCTTACTCTCTTCTGCTATCCATAATTTCTGATAACCTATGGCTATCACCTACTCTGTATGCTTCACTTTTCTCCTACCATCTAGAACCATTGAAGTGTTGAATATAAGCCAAACACCTGAATGCTTTGGGGTATTGCTATGCAATTTCATTTTTTAGTTAATTTTTATTAAAGCACCTTACTTAAAATAAGATCTCAATAAAAGTATATTTAAAATTTAATACTCCTACAGATTCAGTTCTAGTTCTATGAGTAATACAATACTGAAAGATGTAAAGTCATTGTTTTCAGAAGCATAGAATTAGTCAGATTTTCATATGGAATGGTGTGGAAGTACTTGCTGGTCTTTTCTTAGAATTAATGTGTTATTACAGAAAACATGCACACATTGTGTATATACATTTTATGTCCAAATCATAGGTTTCTCATCACCTTGAAAATTGTCTCTAATACATTAACAGAACACTTGCTGTTTCCTCTCCTGTTTCCTCTTTTTCTCTCAGTTATCCTTTTATTCAATGGATACAACAATTACGCCCTCTGAGATCAAAGTAAGGATGCCCTAATATCAGCACTTCTTACACTTTATTGTTCTCTATGATTAAACACAAGTCTAGAGATCTCTAAAAAATCAGTTCTGAATGAACACTGCAGACACTGATCACACAAATACTAGCAACTTTCCCCTATCAGTATGATTTGCTACCTAAATGTCTTTATCCATCTAGGCATTGTCTTCAGAAAATATTCAATATAAAAAAAACCAAACCCGTGAAACATTTCACTGTAAAACTGATTATTGATGAAACCATAGCAGGAATAGGAGATCATGTTTCTCACATAGTGATGTGACATAAAGGCTATGGTGTCACATTTTTCTCTCAGGCCTAATGAGTCCAGAATGTGTTGCATGATGAATAACTTCATCAGGAAAAAGTGAAACATGCAGTCCTCACATATGCAAAATGGAAAGGCAAGTACCAAAGGAGAATGAGGCATGATAATTTGAAACCCTGTATAAAAAGACGACAGCTGATCTGAGTCACTCATCCCTGACTGAATACTTTAACCGCTCTATCTTCTCATAATCGGTAATTCTTCTTCCTCCAATTATTATTATTATAAAGAAATCCATGGGTGTATTTTCATAATGTCAGCCCCAGCACTGTGTTTCAGGAGTATTCTATTCCTGCTTACTGATCTGAGCAGAGGACAATGTGAGAGGACAATTAAACAGATGCCAACATAGCTCTCCAGTGCCATTACATACACTTCGGTGCTCTCTGCCTGGCCTTCAGCTTATTTTAGATGCCCTAGAATATCTAAGGCTTCTGCATTGGACTAGAAAGTCTGACAGGGGGTCTGTAAGCAACCTGGGTCCTTCCAGAGTGTCAGCTGAAGACAGGGAAAGACAGAATCACAGCAGAATGCTAATCAGAGGTCACCTCTGGAAATCACCTAGTTCTAATGCCTGCTCATAGCAGGGTCAGCCTGGTTGGAACTCAGATGAAGGTGCTCATGGTCTTATTGAAGTGGGATTTTAATACCTCTGAGGAAGGGGATTCAGTAGCCTCCTTGGGCAACCTGTCCCCATGGTTAACCTTTCTAACAGCAATATTTCCTCCCCTTCTATCCAGTTGCATTTTGCTTTAATGCAGCCTATGACTGTTGCTTCTTGCCCTTTTGCTGTGAACCTCTGAGAAAAGTCTGTCATCTTGTCTCTTGCCCTCCTAGTAGCAGGCAGAAGTTAGAAGCCCCCTTTAGCTTTCTTTCCTGCAAGTTAAACAAACACAAGTTCTTCAGCCTCTTATACTTGAACTCCCTGATCATCTTAATGGCATCCTATGTGACACTGCTCAGTTTGCTCATAGCTCTGTCATACTGGAGAGGGCTTAAACACAGCATTCCAGATGTAAGGGTGGAATGATACAACCCAGTATGCTGTTAGATGTCACTGTCACAAGGGTACACTGCAGATACATGTTCAAGTAGTACTCCAGGGTGGGTGTGCATTTGTGTGTCTTCTGCAGATCTGCTGCAAAAATACAGGGATCTAGCTCCTTTTTCAGCCACTAACTGCCACTGAGAGTCCCCTTAACTGTAAGAAGGAAGCACTGTTACACTTAAAATGAATAGTCTTTTAGATGTACTTAATGACCCAAATTCTACAACAAATTATAGTCACAATGAATTTCAGCTATTTTAAGATGACCTTTACAAATTCAACTAGCATCTACCAATGACAATAATTCAATCTTCTTATTACTTTAAAGGATGAAAATACAGGAACTATACTTGCCCTCAGCAATAGCTATTATCTTCAAATTATCATTCAGTGACTTATGTTAATGACTACTACACCATACAAATCAAAATATGTTTGGGATTTACTGAAGACTGTAAAAATCAAGCGGGCTATAAGATATTGAAGAATTCCCTTTTTTTTCACTATTTTGAATTCTTTCCTCCCACTGAAACAAAGACTGGAGCTACTCAGATGAGTACTTGCTCTCTGATGAGAGAGAGGTAAGCACTGTCTGCTTCTTTTTCCAAATAAAGAATTATTTACCAAATATTACCCTTTTTTTTCAGAGTTAAGCTCTATAGACTTACACGTATACTGCTTTTCTTCTAGACACAGTCACAGAAGTGACAGCATAGAATTCAAATGCCCTTGGCCAAGATAGATCTCCCCTTAACTGTGATGCTGGCATATACACATATAGCAAGTTGGCAATACACATAACTACCTGATTGTAGTTAGTTATGTTAGTTACCTATAGGATGTTTAAAGTGTGGCTTAAGTCAGCATTGCTGACCCTGAACATTATCATGTATTTCCTCATACAGATTATCATATTTAGGGACAGGGTCTGTAAATCTTGCTACGGTAAGAACCTTACTATACATGGTACATAAACTTTAATGATTTTTTTTTTTGCAAAGATGCTTTTCAATGGAGTCTAAATATTAAAGTGCAACTGTAATGACTGGTTCTTTTTGTAAATAAGTTTTCACAGATATATTCTTATCTAGCTTTAACTTAAATGTATGTTCATTGCTACTTTTTTCTGCTATTTAATTATTTTCAACATTATACTAATTTAAATACACAATGGTCTTACAAAAGACTAATAGCATATGCATTTAATGTAGAACTGAAACGGCAAAGGCTCTGACTGCACCACCCAAGTCTTGGAAAGCAGACGCAGGGACTATGAGAATGAAGACCTTGGGCCCACTCTAGGAGAGGATCTGGTTCGAGACAATCTTAAGAACGTGAATGTGCACAAGTCCATGGGACCTGATGAAATCCATCCACGGGTCCTGAAGGAGCTGGCAAGTGAAGATGCTAAGCCACTGGCCATCATATCTGAGAGATCATGGCAGTCAGGGGAAGTTCCCAAAGACTGGAAAAGGGGAAATATAACCCCCAATTTCAAGAAGGGGAAAATGGATGACGCGGGGAATTACAGACCAGTCAGTCTCACCTCTGTGCCTGGAAAAATCTTGGAGCACATTCTCCTGGAAGGCATGCTAAGGCACATGGAAAACAACAAGGTGCTTGGTGGCAGCCAGCATGGCTTCACTAGGGGGAAATCCTGCCTGACCAATTTGGTGGCCTTCTATGATGGGGCTACAGAACTGATGGACAGGGGTAGGGCAGTTGACGTCATCTACCTGGACTTGTGCAAAGCGTTCCACACTGTCCCTCACACAACATCCTTGTCTCTAAATGGGAGAGACATCAATTTGATAGGTGGAGCACTCGGTGGATAAAGAACTGGCTGGATGGCCGCATGCTAACAGTTGTGGTCAATGGGTCAGTGTCCGGCTGGAGACCAGTGACGAGTGGTGTGCCTCAGGGATCAATGTTGGGAACGGTCTTGTTCAACATCTTTTTTGCTGACATGGACAGTGGGATTGAGTGCACCCTCAGCAAGTTTGCCAATGACACCAAGCTGTGTGGTTTGGTGGATATGCTGGAGGGAAGCCATCCAGANGTCTTGTTCAACATCTTTTTTGCTGACATGGACAGTGGGATTGAGTGCACCCTCAGCAAGTTTGCCAATGACACCAAGCTGTGTGGTTTGGTGGATATGCTGGAGGGAAGGAATGCCATCCAGAGGGACCTGGACACACTTGTGAGATGGGCTGATGCCAACCTCATGAAGTTTAACCATGTCAAGTGCAAGGTCCTGCACCTGGGTCGGAACAATCCCAGGCACAGCCACAGTTTGGGCAAAGAGGAGATTGAGAGCAGCCCTGTGGAGAAGGACTTGGGGGTGGTGGTCGATGAGAACATGAAGTAATTCTTTCCTGTTAGGGTGGTGAGGCTGGAATGGTTTGCCCAGGGTGGTTGTGAGTGCTCCATCCCTGGTAGTGTTCAAGGCCAGGTTGGATGAAGCCTTGGGTGACACGGTTTAGTGTGAGGTGTCCCTGCTTATGGCAGGAGGGTTGGAACTAATCTTAAGGTCTTTTCCAACTCTAGCTATTCTATGATTCTATGATTCTACGTTTTCTTCTGAGGAAAAGAGGGAATTAGAAAAGAGGGTCAGATAAAATGTCAGTAGGATATTTTAGAAGCCACCTGTCATTCTCTAAATTTTGCCTGATCTGAGTCAACAACTAAATTTTACTTTTAAATAAAACTGGCATATATTTGTTGATATAATCAGATTCACTGATAGCTAAAATTTTTATACTTCTGAAAGTAAAAATCCCTACTTTAATCTCCTTGGAACAAATATTGTAAGTTCATGATCACAGAAAGACTTAATCACCTCAAAAAGTACTTCAATAAAGTTTCCAATTGGTATTTCTATTAATTGCTATGTTGTATCTTTCCTTCTTATAACCCAGCTGGAGAGCAATAAAAGTTGTGCAAATAATCATCTTCCTGCAGTACGAAGATCTTAAAGAAATATGTCCTGGCTTTTATCTTAAAGACAAGAAAGAACTTATTTGGACAAAAATGGAGTTTTTAATGAAAGACTTCTGGGAAAAATAGAAAAGGCTAAATGATTTTACAATGTCATTAATTAAGTCAAGTTTATGAAACTTCAGGGTTTTCCCTGTGAAAATACCATCAAACTCTTCCTGCATAAATCATGCTTCCTTAACACTGTTTTCTTTCTATTATGTCTCTGATGAAAAAATACCATCACCTGAAAATGAAATATGATAAGAAATATGTGATAAGAAAACCCAAAATGATTTGATGTTGGAAAGTAGTAGTTTATAGATGGCAATTAATGCTAATGTAGCAATATATGAGGTACTGGCACTTAGTTTCATTAGAATGTTCTGTTTGAAAAAAAGAGGGGTGGGTTAGCACAAATGCTGTTCGTATTAATTTGATGGAAATGAAATCTCTAGACATGAGTTTGAAAAAGAGATCTTTTCAAAAGCTGACCCTATTTTTCAGTAAAGACAGTTGGAAGCATGCTGCTTTTTAACTGCTTTCTTAGTATTCAACCCTGGAACACCACTGCAAAATCTGACTGCATTACATTCACCCGTATGTAGGCTATATATGTAAGCATATGTTTGCTTAGGTGAACTAGCATTTCACGTTTGATACCAACGTTGCTCTTAAGTATTTGATAATTGACTATGTATGTATTCTATATGTTTCTTTCATACATAGTTTGTATTCATTATCATTCACCACTGACAAAGTTTGATAATCTCTTAGACTAGGTTGCTTTATTATTTCCAGGTCGGACCAACCTTGGGCAACATGATCTAGTATGCGGTGTCCCTGCCCATGGCAGGGGAGTTGGAACTAGATGATCTTAAGGTCCTTTCCAACCCTAACCATTCTATGATTCTATTGTTCTGTTATGGCCCAGGGTGCTATATTCCTTTTTTATTCTAGGATAGAATAAGACTTTGAAGTGGTCAGTACAGAAATCTTGGAGATGATGGCTGGCAGCTTTATTCAACTGCTTTCTTGGATTATTGAAAAAAGTTCTAGATATTCAGTTCTGATGGTTGATGAACAAGCTATGATAATAACATCTGAATCTTATTCATGACTTTAAAGACAGGAGCTATTCTAATGAAAATAGTTACCATCTGTTCCGTAGACATCCTTGCTTTGCTTATAAGCATCTCTTCCTATGGTTTTCTTAAATCCATCTGATTCTTCCACACCTTTCCACATCTGTGTTTTCTTTCAATTCCTTCCTTGCTTTTGTTGGTCAATATCCTTTCCAAGTCCCATTTCTCTCAGAAATGTTCCCAAAGTCCCAAAGCAATCACATCTCCATAACCCCTCAAATAAAAGTCTCATTTCCTTCTTTTCTTTTTCCCTTTAAATTATTAATTTTAAAATAGAAATTATTTACTTGGTTTTAATACTAGTTTCTTTGGTCATATATGAGTTTTAAATGATTTAAAAGAGCAGTTCAAACAAAATGGGTATTTCTGTCAACCAGAAGTATACTGAAGTCAAAAATGAATAAAGCACAGAATTTGTTTTCTTTTCCTGAGAAGCAGTTAGTTACATTTGCATTGAGTGAGTCTTCTGAAAACAGTGTAATTATGGAACACAGTCCAAAACACCAGATATGCAGCATGTTTTTTTACCAGCTACAACATTCAGATAACTCCTGCAAGAGGTACATCATGCAGGTATACCAAGGAGCATGTAGAAACTTTAAAACTAGAGTGCTCATGGTGGAAGTTGCTTGCATTTAATGTCATTTGTGTACATCTGTGATTCATGAGGAAAACATTTCTTATTCTTTCATAATATGTGTCTGTTATTTTTATGTGAGAAATTTCATAGAACTCCTCAAGTAAAGATTTGTTTCACATCTCTCTTGTGAATTACTTCTATGGAAGACTGGGTATTTAAATCACTCTAAGTAACTTCTTAAAATATTTTAACAGATCATTTGAATCACAATCTTCTTTGAGTTAAAAGGCATTTTTATTATGATCTTATGAGTAATACTATATTATACTGTCATCTTTGGAACAATCCAAAATTGATCTATACAGTTCCTTCACAATGGCAATTGCTCCTATTTGTAAGATGAATAGAGTATTAAGACATAATACCAGCATGCTGACAACTGTGGAAGGCATTAATTCTTTAGAAAAGGCTTGTGCATACAAATTTAATCAGCCACACACCTATTTTTCACATTTCTTATGAGGAAACATCATCTTACATGCATGCATTTTATGACAGTCTAAGGACAATGGCTAAAATATCAAGCTATGTATAGATGGTTGTTTACTTCAACATACTGCCACTCACCCCAGTCACCGTTGTTTGGCCATATCTTTAGGTATTAACAGAGTTCTTTACAGTATTAAGTTTTTTACTGGTTTTCTCAACATTTTTCCATCAGTCTAAAATTAGTATGAATTCGTATAAGTAGTATTTCATGTTAGTATTTACAAAGTTACCAACTACACCAGATGGCAAATAAGACCAATTATTAATGAATTCAGTAAACAGAATTGCCAGTCAAAAAGAGATTACTTAAACTTCAAACATTTTAAATAATATGCAAATGCACATTAGCACTTTCTTTTGATGTAGTTTTTATTTTCCCAAGCTCAAATAATTTTTTTTACCCTGTTACCTAAGTATTTCTTGTAATGCAAGCCAGCATGCTGTCAGAACTTTCCTACTTCAGTATTGTATTTGAACTGCCTTTGTACTCTGAACACATTTAAAAGATTTGAGATGCAAGTCTTCCAGTGTACAGATGCAGGTCTTCCAGTGTACACTCTGCTCCTTCCTACTGGTTTATTCATATATATAGCCCCTCTGCACAGCTAGGCAACTTCTTGACTGGTCAGCACTAAGTATTTGGCTTTGGTACAAAATACACTGAATTTCAAGTTATTGTGAATAGAGCCAGAAATAAAAAGGTGATGAAAAGTGAAGAAACAGAATCACATTACCAATAGGCAAAAATACTAAATATGGGTGATACCTGCTCTAAATGAGTCACTACTGACAGGACAGTTCCCATTCAGTAGACCTCTCCGTGCTGAACAGCACAGTCCATATTCTACAGCATGGGTATGTATTGACTCTTCTTTGTCTATCAAGTCTTCAGTTTAAAAGTTTTCTTCAATCTAGATGGAATCAAGCCCTACAGAGCAGATATTTTTAACTTTGTATTTATTTAAGGCAGCATCTCACTTTCCATCTCACTTTCTGTACTGCTCTTAGTCAACAATCTCAGAAGATGATTAAGAGACTGGGAAGGAGAAAAAAAGAAAAGATGGTCTGAGATTTGTTGTTGCTTTTGCCAGGCAAGGTAAGATCTATAGCCATTGCCTGGCACAACAGAACTAAAATTTCTTTCCTTTCATTAAAATATATCCTTTACACTACTTCCAGCACAGAAGCTCTTTTAACAGGAAAGATACACTATGCATGAATATCTCAGACTGCTCATTTTTGGACCTCAGTTACATTATAGGTGCCAAAGTCCAAACGAGTAAATCATCTGTATCACTTTTCAGTGCTGATCTTTTTCCCCAGCAAACTTTCTTAATTGTTCATGCTGAAACATTGTGTGAGAAGCCATATACCCTCCACTTGCCAAAAGTATGTCATCTTTCCATCTTAAATTATGAAGTTGTCTTATTTCTGTAGGGACACAGTTCCCCAAGTGCATCATGAGTATATTAAACTATGGTGACAGAATTGAGTTCAGCAAAATGAAAGCCGCTTTTTTCACTTTTGCGGAAAAGCACCTGCTAATGATGGGGTCACTCATCTTACAAGTGACTAAACTCAATACAGGAATGAATATTCATGAACTTCTGCATACCACACCTTTCCTATTAGCAGTTCTAGGTCATGCAAGCTGGACACAGCCTGTCAAAGAATGCATTATGCCTTTGGGCTACTGTCGGACATGATTATATCTGTAAGTTTCTCAGACTTCGGCAGCAATCAGGTTGGGCAAATTAGTGTGACGGTCAAAGATATGATCTGTGGTCTGCCCTTCCAAAACGATCTCCTGACAACTTCTTATTAGGCAGGACAGGTACATGACCACAGTGCAGATACACGTCTGGTCCCACGATGGGCAGCCACAAACAGTACAGAGCAGACAGAATCAACAGCGTAAGTCACAGAAACTTCAGGTTTGGTCTTGTGGTCACTGCATAGTTAATTACTGCAAACTATTTAAGAATTGTACTAATAATATGAAACTGTGCATTTCAGCCCTTAATTATTATCAAAATGAGATATGAATGCTACTGTCATGTTTTGATAAATGTTTAGGGACATTATCTTACGAAGAATAATTCAGATATTAATTATTAGCTTGAATTACGAGAGATTTAAAAATTTGAAGGCCAAATCGTGATTAATTGAATAATTATGCACTTTTAAGGGGAATAGCAGCCTCCTTTATATATTTTTACTACACTTTTTCTTTAAAGTTTGTTTTAAAACAGTGAAGATTACAGTATGCTCAATGAATTGATATCTTAATTCTTCAAACAGGAACTGTCACAGAATTTACAGTCTCATCAGCATGGAATCTAGTAAAATACTTAAGCACTTAATAATAACTTAAGCATTTAATAATAATAAGCACTTAATAATAACTTAATAATATTAAGTTAAATAATTAAGAATGTATACTTTGCTGCCTGAGAATCTTACAAGAAGCAAGTTAATAAATTGTGACATTTTTCTCTAGTCAAATAAAGGTTGAAAAATATTAACAAAACTAAGAAAAATGTGTTGTTTCTGACACATAATGTTGACATTCTTGCCTTAAAAATACAACTTAGAGTAATACCTGCTTATTCTTTCTGCCATGATCTATCACCTACTTTAGATCTATTGATTGCCTCAAGTAAACCAATCTATCTTATTGCTACCAATTACAGTAAAATATGTACATTTCTGTGAACTGGCTTCCTTTAAAAAAAAAAAGTTACTTATTTTTATTCTATTCTTTTTTAATTCTAAGATATCTGCTTAAATGGTTTTGTCTCTGCTATACTAGGAAATGAAGTGAGACATACAGACCTGTAAGAAAAAATAATTTTCTTAGAAAATGATTAGCAACTATCAATAGATTATTTACACAAGAAAAGAAGTAACTGCTGCAGTGGCCTTTCTTGAATAATTCTGCAATAAAGAAGTGCTTCAAATATTTACAGAATCAATGCTGAACTGAGCAACTGAAAACATACTGTCGATACTCACTGAGTGGCAGCTGGACTACTGATACGTGGCCATACCAGTAAAAAATGACCACATTTACTGCTTTATATCCTCAAAGCTCCTCGCAAATATTCATTATAAGGTTTCCTAAAGAGCGAACAAGGAAAAATCACTTAAGACTTACCCACATTTAATCTGCCTGTGACTTCCCCATTTGAATTGCGAGCATTAACCGTCACGTTGTGAGTAGACTGGAGAAGGAGTGATGAGTCCTGGAGTACAGAGGAGAAAAAAACCATCCACAGTGTCATCAAATAATCTGGGCTGGTATTTTTCAATAAACTTTAACTATATCAGGTTTAAAATAAGAAGAAAAACCTACAGAATATGTCAGGTGAACAAAATCTGTGTTTCTGGACCAATGAACATGGTTGCTAGCATTTTATCTTTTCGAAAAAAAAGCTGAAGCACTAGATTAGCTACATTTCAATCCATAACTGGGAGTCTGTTTAAGTGAATCATGAATACCCCACTCTGCAAATTTGCACTGTTATGTTAATTGGTAAGAAACATGTGCGTGCATTCTGCTTCCTCAATGGTCTGTGCAGCCTATATACTTTGTCTTGATTTTGACATCTGGCACTGATTCTCCCAGCAAAGAAACACAGACAGTGTGATGGATAAAGTGGCAGGTTGACTAGCTCAAAGCTGACTTTAATAGATGACAGTACAGATAAGAGTGTCAATCTAAATTAAATCATCTCCCTGTCCTCCACTCAGAAGGATGACAGAAGTGTATTAACAGACTGCACAGCATCACCTGCTTGTCGACATCTCTGCACCATGATTTGAGCCTAAACCACTCCGTGCTATATCTAGTGTTCCAGTATACTATATCACATCTGACGGTAACAAAGCAATGGCACTCATATTCAACTTAACTTTCCTGCACTACAGCTGGGACATACGCACAGCAATTAGATCCTCAAGCTATCCATACTACTTACAGAAGCCAGGGCATGCTTCCTGCTGCAACTGGTATCTTTGTTCATGCCTAGCACACCTTCTCACAATCGAGTCTAGCTATGGTAGACAATTCAAAATTTCATGTCATTCTTAGGCTACAACCAACATGGAATTACTTCACCAAAACCAAAACATACCCTTGTGTTAACTCATGGCTTGGTGTACAGGTGCTTTCGTAGTAAAGTATACTTTCTGTCTAAAGGACAGGAACCTTTCCAGCTGCCAAAATATCAGGAACACAATATGAAGACAGTCTTAGAAAGCTGTTGGCTTATGACACTGGTGATACTTGTTCCTAGATAAATAAGTGATTTTCTAACTACTGAAATATTGTATATATTGTACATATATATAGTGTATATATATTGTACATATATAGCTTCTAGTAGTTCTTCTGGACTCAAGAGAGTTTCTGCAACACCTTGAAAAGCTAACCCCTGAAAAGCACTCCCAAGTCATGTTTCCATCATAACTTAATGCTTAGAGTGTGAGATAACCTGAGAATTTTGAACACATTTTATGTGAAGAATTTTACTACAAAGACTTGTCTAAGAAGTGATAGAAGCAATACACAGTTTGGAGTCCAACTTATACTTTCTTTTCTTAAACAAAAGCCTGATATCTTACAAGTAGGAAGATAAACTCTCTCAAAATGAGTCACTAAGTGAGCAAAATAAATTAATCTCATTTTGTAGATTATATCAGGAAAGTGTGAAAGCACAGATGTCATGGCTTAAACCCAGTTTCTACTCCCCCCCCCTCATTCTTTGCTCCTCCCTCCTTTCCTCCCCAGCTCCTGGAGGGATGGGGAGGAGAATCAAAGGAATGCAACTCCCACAGGTTGAGATAAAAACACTCCAGTAACTAAGGTATAACACAAACCACTGCTGCTACCACCAACAATAATAATGATAAAGTAAATAACAAGGGAAGAGAGTACGATACCACCTGCCAAAAAAGAGCCCGACCGGGAAGTGTGTGCCCTTCCGGGTAACTCCCCATTACCTCCCTGGGCATCATGTGCTGTGGTATGGAATACCCCTCTGGCTAGCTTGGGTCAGGTGTCCTGTCCCTGCTTCGTCCCTGACTCCCCTCCTCCCTGGCAGAGCATGAGACTCAGAAAGCCCTTGGTCAGAATAAACATTATTTAGCGACAACTAAAACCATCGGTGTTATCAGCTATGTTCCCAGGCTGAATGTGAAAACACAGAACTGCATCAGATACTAAGAAGGAGAAAAAATTGACTGCTACTGCTGAGCCCAGGACAACAGAATTGACAAAAATTATGAAAAGTCTTAAGAAAAAAAAGTAAACAGTGTGTTAGAATGAACATTAATGGTAACAAGTTAGTATGAGGTGGAAAAGGAAAATCAACAAAGATCAGGTAAATATATCCAGGGAGACCTTACTGCAGCTTTTCAGTATGTGAAAGGGGCCTATAAGAAAGATGGGGAGAGACTTTTTAGCAGGGCCTGTTGTGATAGGTTGAGGGGTGATGGCTTTAAACTAAAACAGGAGAGATTCAGGCTGGATGGGAAGAAGAAATTTTTTGCAATGAAGGTGGTGAGACACTGACACAGGATGCCCTGAGAGGTGGTGGATGCACCATCCCTGAACACACTAAAGGCCAGGCTGGATGTGATTCTGGGCTACCTGGTCTACTTGAAGATGTCCCTGCTCATTACAGGGGGAGCTTGTCTAGATGACATCTGAAGGTCCCTTCCAACTGAAACTGTTTTATGATTCTATGAAGATGCAATGGTGATGCCCACAACTCTGTGCTGGACTCATAATGAAGGCATAAACTTGTGATAGGTTCCAGAGATGATGCACAGCAAGTAGATTTCAGTTAGCAGACTGCAAGGAGAAAACTATTAAGGCAAGAAAGCTGCTATGATAGCCAAGTGGCCTAAGTCCTTAACAGGCAAACTTAGAAAATGAAGTCATAACAAATAAGCAAATATATGAGAATAAATATATAGATGGCACTCAGGAGATCAAGCTACAGGCAACTAAGCCTCTACAGAGTTTAACTATTTTAAAGAGCAAGCCAACAGATAAACAGAATACCTCCAAAGAGCTATCGGTTCATAAGGGGCAAAGACATGCAGCAGACTGAAGGCTCTAATTAATGTATGCTACTAACTATCAGGACGGTTCATTAGACAGCTAAACTTGTACCAGGTGCTGTCACACCTCTTTCTTACTATATAGCACTAAATGTATAAAGGCCTGGAATGAATACAAATGAGCTAAAATTGCACAACATTTTTGGAGGGAAGAGGAAATTCTTAAGTGTCACCTTTGCTGGTCTTAAAAAGTTACATGCCTTAATGGATAAACAACCTCAAGGGAAATTCATTTAAGCACAAAAATAGTTTTCCCACTGCCTCTGAGACAGAAAAGAATACACATAAAATCAAAACTGAAATACAGGTTTAGTAATGCAATTTCACCTTCTAAGAGCTGCTACTGGAAATACTTGTTGCAGAAAAAGAAGGGCTTAACAGATGAAAAATCTGCTGTCATTGCTTAAATTTAAGTAATCAAGCATTTTAACAACCTTACATTTTCTCTTGCTTTATTAATATAAACACTACATTTTTCCATAGGTTCAGAAAAGTCTCATAGCCAGCTATTTGCTCTTGGTGAGGATGACTGCAAGTCTGAAGTAATGAAAGAGCCATATCCAGCTTTTATTCTCATTGAATAGTACTTGAAAGGTCCCATTGTTTGATTGGTGTATAAAACATGGCTCAATTTGTAAGAGTGCAGATTATGGACAATAGTTCTGAAAAAGATTCATTTATTTGGCCAGAAACAGATACTGTTCTACAAAAAATTCACTAGAATAAGTTTCAGAATTCATCTGGATAATTAAAAGCCAATTCATATTTTCTCTTCCTTCCTCTAAACCCAGTACTTCAATAAAAGTCTTTTCTACCATACACATTCTCAGTGAAATTTTAAAGTTAATCTGCTTCATTAATATTTTCTTTGACTAAATATGTTATTCTTTCTTTACCTCAATAACAACAGTTTTCTAGCTACATAAACATGATTAAATCCTGAATATTTCCATTTAGTCCGGTAGATTTTATATATATAATATATAAAGATATAATACATTTAATATCGTTGTTCTAAAAGTGACAAAACCTGAACTTATTAGAGAAATTGTAATTTTTCTGATAGGATCCACTGATTTTAGAGATATTGAAACTATTCAGCAATGGGTGAAAAAACAAAACAAGAAGCATCACAGGGAAGCCTGCACTAAAAAATATATCAGTAAAAATAATGAAAAACTTCCTCCACACTCTTAAAATGCTAGCGTTACTTACACATAAGGACTTAATTCCTGTTAGAGCTACTTCTTATCGCATGCCTAAGAGAAAAACATTAATTCTTCCATAGCATCAGAACACTGAACTGACCATGCTTGTAAAGCATGCAAAAATATGTGTGCATAGCTGTATCCACACACATATATGCACACACACATACATGCACACACACACATGTATTTATATTTCCATGACAGCTGCCTAGACTTAGCATAAATTCAACTGTTCATCAGTGCCTTAATTTAGCATTATTGAAAGATTATCTGCTTCATGGTAAGATTATCACTTACCACTCGAGAGTGGATTTCTTTGGCATACAGAGGGAATAAGAATTCAGATTCCCCTTCCAGACGAAGACCTTCTTTTGTAACACGCAGGTGTCCCATTCCAGTCTGAGGAGAAGATGCAAGAATTATTAGCATTTTATTATTGATGCTGTATTTATATTTTGTTATTTACACAAACTGAAAATTTCCAGAGCTGCTTGCCTCCAGTATATTGATTTAGATAACCATACTAATGCATTTAAAATTCTGAGAGTTCCTCATTTCTTTGAGGAGTGTTTTTTAAGAAATTGTAGCTTTCAAGAAAAAGTTATTAAAATTGGGATTTTTTTTAGGAAAAAATATAACATTACAGCCATTACCTTCAAAAGAGTGTGTTTGTATTGATTGAAATAGTCTTTGTACTTGCTTTCTAAAAATGTCGTGAGCAATAACCTTTTACACGACTCACATAAGACATACCTTATGTTAACATTTCAAGTTTAACAGTAATGTACTTCACAAGTTTTACAAGGAATGTAATACTTCTAAGCCTATTGAGCAGACAAAGAGGGATTTTCACTTGCTTCCATTTTCACTTATTACTTCTTTCTTTTTAATTCATTTTTCCTTCCTTGGTTTCCCTACTCACCCTCCGCGTAATTCTAGGTCAAGGCTCTATCTTTCATGCTATCATCTTCTTTTCTCTCTATCACCTACTTGTCAGGTTTTGTACCTTCCTCATTCTTAGTTGTTCCCTCATGATTTTAACCCAGTTACGCTTTCCAGCCCATATCTTATTTCCTTCTTCTTACTGTCTTTCATCATTATTATAATAGAATTGATAATATGAAAAACGAGTCAGGAACTACTTCATTAAGTACATCTGAGGACTTGCAAGCTTCAGCTGCCAACTATTTCACAGGTATTTAGCCAATTTGAACAGGATTCACCCCTCCCCCTGCTAGAAAAAATGAGAGAACACTTGGCAAAAACTTTGCAGCCTTACAGCTCGGTCATATGTGAAAATATTTCAAGTCAACTGCCTCAAACTACAAAAAAGAGGTGGAGGGCTAAACAAAAACCAGTAAACCCCAAAAGTGTTTCCACTGTAAATGTTTTTTAAGGTTGCTCTTCACATAAGTAGAGAAGAAAAGGCTGCTGATGACACATCAATAACCTGTTCATCTCATGATTTAAGCCTACCACCAATAAAAGTTATAACTGAGACTGTTTTCAAATATATGTTCTGACCAATGTAATTATTTATTTTATATATGTATAATGTTAAATAACATGTCTAACTAGCCTTCAATGAATAACTGGAGCACTGTAGCTGGGTTTTTTAACAGATTTGAAGAGAGACAAAAGAGAAAAACAAGCTTTGCATAAATTCCATAAGGTAAGAAATATTCATGTCAGCAGTTTTCCCACTGGGAGTACAATGTGATTCTTCCTCAGCAAGGATTTATTTCAGGAAAGAGGCTTTTAGAACAGCTACTTATGGAATCTGTTACTCAGGGTCAAATATTTTACTGCTTTGAAATATATAATGTACTGAGTTTTCTCAGTGGAAACAATTTCCAAATTCTAAACCATCACAAAGATTTTAAAGAGTATGTAGTATATACTGATACATCTCATGAGACAAAACTGAAATAATACCTATGATGAGCCCCCTATGGCTTTCATACTCACTACTCCTAGCCAGCATTGTGTGATTTAGAACTATGTTTTTCTGGAGAAGACTATGGACAGTTTTTTCTAACTTGTAACACAAAATGGAGATCAACACCAGAAATAAACATAGTAGACAAACACTTCTGAAAAATATGACATGAAGCATCAGGATATTCCAAAGAAATACCAGTAACAAATGGCTCTAATTTACATAATTCAGTTTACGGTGTCATTATTTGATCTGACCTTATGCCTTTTCCTGTCAGGTGAAAGTACATTATATTAGTCATCAGGTTTATACACAGTTTGAATATTTTTCTGGAATATAAAGAACTAAATAGACAGTATATTACAGAGAAAGTATAAAAAATAACATTGTCAAATCTTAAATGTATGAAGGCAGAGGAAGAAGAAGCAATTAATTCTTGGTTTGAAGCAGACTGGGGAAAATTAACAGGCTCCTGGGTAGCAGTCTCTATCCTGCCTTTGGCTTTGAGAGGAAGAAATTTTTAGTAGAGACAAAACCTCTATAACTGATGTTGAAAAAGATTATGCAATTGAATAAGCATGCTCTTTCAAATGTATTCAGATTTTTCTGCAATGATTATTCTAAAAATGCTATATAGATAAAAGAACGTAATGTCTTTGACATCATGAATAATATGCTATGTGACAAAATGCAGCACTTACACTTATCTGTAAATTTTTATTTTTCAGTAAATACAGTCACATCATTCAGGATTACTTTGTATAAGTATGCTCTGAGTATGTTCTATATTCTTCATCATATATTTCATTTAAGCATTGACACAAAACTCACATTCTCACATCTTTGAATAAGAGTTTCCTTATCCATTCTCATTGATCACTAGGGAAGTCCAAAACTATAAGGAAATTCAGACTTGGGCTACTTGCATATATGACTATCTGTCATGATTAACACACAAACTCTGTAAAGTTCATGAGAATCTACAAAAAATTGGATTTCATATAATGATCCACACTTCTATTACTTTTGTGATTATAAACAATTATTATTTCATTAGTACTATGATATTTGAGCACCCCAAGATTGTAGAACTGAGTTATACAGTACTGTAAGATGGAGAAATTCTATTATCCCTCTTATAATTGTCAAATTGAAGTTACATAGAATATAGAAAAGAGGGATTTAGGATAAACAACCACCCTAATGCACTGAGATCCAATGATAAATCCCATACAAAGCGAGATGATAATAGTTACATATAATGTTCTCTCAACAACCACTCTGCTTCTTACATTACCATTTAGGAAAAGCCAATTATTATTTACTGAGTATTGTGACTTCCTCAGTTATGAAAAACCTTGATGCTTTCAGTTTTGAGAATTTGATTCTGCTCCTATTCAAATCATTGCATAAAAATATTTCTCTTGACTTGAGGAAAGGGTCCAAATATCAGTTAGACAAGGATTTTGATGCAGTTATACAATAAGGTATTGACTAGGGTGTAGAGACTGCTTCATTAAACATAGCAGATGTATGGCAAGTCTGGATTCTTGTTACCCTGGTGCTGGTGACTGTCACTGCTTGAGTGTGCTGGCACTGAGCTGTAAGACATTTGTCGTGGTTTAAACCCAGCTACGCAGCTTGTTCACTCACTCAACCCCCCTTTCTTGCCCTCCCCTGCTTCCAGAGGGATGGGGAGGAGAATCAAAAGAACGCAACTTCCACAGGTTGAGATAAGAACAGTTTAGTAACTAAGATATAACACAAATCACTACTGCTACCACCAATAATAATAACAATGATAAAGGAAAAGAATACAGCATCTCATCAACCACCAACAGATAACTCACAACACCCCACCAGTACCGACCGAATACCTCCAACCAACACCCCAGAGAGAGCTCGCCCTTCCAGATAACTCCCCGTTACATCCTGGGCATGACGTGCTATAGTATGGAGTACCTCTTTGGTCAGTTTGGGTCAGGTGTCCTGTCCCTGCTTCCGCCCGGCCTCCCCTCCTCCCTGTCAGAGCATGAGGCTCACAAAATCCTTGGTCAGGGTAAACATTGCCTAGCAACAACCAAAAACATTGGTCTTATCAGTTTTGCTCCTGGGTTAAGTCAAAACACCAGCTACTAAGGAGGAGAAAAACTGACTGCTATTGCTGAACCCAGGACAACATTGTTGTGCATATAGCCATGAGATTCATGTTTTCTAATTATTGAAAGCCCTAGGTGAGGCAGGGACCGAGCTGTGCAGAAGAGGAGGATGAAATGCTATCTCTGTAGACACTAAGCAGATTTTGCTATTGCTGCACAGAGCTGACTGGCGTGAAAACTGCTGGCAGCTGCCAAACCCTTTTGCACCAAAGATGAAATTTAGCATTAATGTTCACAAAGGTGTAATCAGTTTTCATTTCAGAACTTCTAGGCATATTCTAATTGGAGTAACAGGATGTCTTCAACCACAGTAGAAGCATTTTTCATAATTTGAAAATGCTACCAACGAGTTAAGTGCTTGACGAAACAGAGACATGGCCTTCTATAAAATTTCAACCTCTGAGTGGGTTCAAGCCTCATATAAGCTCAAAAGGCTCTTTGATCCAGAAATCACGGTCTAAAGGATATTTGGCAGTTATTCAGTGAATTGCCTACATAGGGATACTCCAAACCATCTGCAGTGAGTAGCCACCACTACTACTAGGTAAGACTCATTGTGCTATTGACCATCTGGAAGGGAGCACCATCTTGGATGGGTTGTTATTTTATTAGACTCTAAACATAACAAATGTAAAATATTTTTCCTCTGAAATAAGGGGAAGCAGTCCTGTTCTTCACAAAGCCAGTAGACAAGTGTAGTACGTTCACAAACTGGAAAGGCCCTAAAATTTATTTCAGAGGAATATAGAAGGTCTGAGTCTTTCATCAGGACTGAAAACTTCCAAAAGCCATACTGATGGCTCTGGTGGTATGGCCACCTTCTTCTGGCTATGAATATTTGTGTTGAGGAAAATGGAGAAATGGCTGGATAAAGCAAGTTTGACAGCACCTGTTTGGCTAGCGGTAAAGGCATATCTTGTTACAACAGGATGCCAAAACTTTCCCTCTCACCTATTATTGTGGGACCTGCTGCTCTGGCTCATGACCAACAAAGTGATGCACACTGCACATTGCTGTGGGACTCTGGGAGTGCAAAGAAGCAGATATAGATCTAGCACTCTTGCTCTCCCAGTGAGTTGCTCCCAGGTAGCCAGCTGAGCCTCATGGTGTCTATGGCTTACAGAGCCAATGCAATATCTATCTCCCAAGCCAATAGAATAAAGTACAGGTCTTCTGCTGTAGGCATCCCCTAGAACTGAAGATGAGGAACATTCATTCAGTTTACAATGAGATGAGTATTTCTAGTCACATGCATTTGATCAGTAGCTGTAACTTGCATTTCCCTACCAACACAGACACTGATACACATGGGGTGGTCACTATATTGGGTAAATCACTCTCGTATTGTATTGCATTGTATCGCATCAGACTGTATCACATCATCACTGTTTCTGCATCTTCTCAGCATTAGACTCCATTGAAGTCTTCAGACTCCTCTAGAAAATAGAAATTAAACTTCTGGTCATGTATCAGCCAATAGCTGCACATGAAGATGTCTATTTTCCTATTCTGAAGAGAGATCAAATACTGGAAAGACAGGCATACCCATATATTAGCTTGGTTACAATAATAAACTCTCTAAGTTGATTCAAATATTAGCTTTAACACACACACACACACACAATTCAAAACAAGTAGCTCCTTTCTGAGGAGTTAAGAGCATGTTTGATTGTAACAGCTGCACCCTGAATACTCAGATTTTTCCAATACTAAAAGTCCACAAATGCTGTAGCTGCTGATCTGAACTGATAATGATATTAACTTCAGAGTAGAGAAGATGCAGTATTTCCATTCACATAACATCTTTTCTTACTTATAGGACACTTACATCCTACTCCTAGGCCAGCCCAGGGAAAGACCTTGGCAAGTTCAGTGCAAGACATCACTTGCACCCCAAAGCTAGTTCAATTAATGGCTTTATAGATCCAGCTTTCACTGCAGTACTTCTTGCAGCGATTACTATTTAGAGAACTTGCTTTGCAAACAAGAGTGTACTGTTTCATTGAGATAATCGGGCTGTGGGCAGCGATTGTTAAAGAGCAATCAGCAAAACAGGATTGGTAATGAATCTGATCAAACTCTCTGTTTGACTTACAATATCTATTTTGGAGCTAAGTACGTGCTTGGTATAACATTACTGATGCCTCATCTCATTTTCTGTTGCAAGGAGTCTTTGTTTCTTGGGTTCAGAGACAGAAGGTTATTTGACTTCTTATGTGACAGCGGAGTCTTTTCTATCAAAGACATTAGTCAAATCAGAGCCCTTAGCAACAGCACTCCTGGCTTAGGGCTGAATACAGACTAAAACACCTTTTGCAGATAAGAGCTAGAAAGTGGGCAGATAACATTCCATGATCTAGAAATGTAGATGGTAACTTTGAACTCAACAGTTTTGTAAGGAAATGGCTATGAAAGATGCAAATTCATCATAGCATTGACATTTGCTTAGTTTTGGCAAAAAGCCTCTGCCACAAAATAGTGTTAATATTTCAGATGCATACTTTCAAGCTAAATTCAGGTCCTCTTTTTGGTGCTGAGGTGTGTCCAAAGAAAAGCAACAAGGCTGGTAAAGGAAAGAACAGGTCTTAGAGGAAAGGCTGAGGGAACCTGGAGAAAAGGAAACTCAGAGGGACTTTCTCACTCTCTAAAAGGTAGGTGGAGTAAGATGGGTGTCAGTGTCTTCTTCCAGGTAAGAAGCAATAAAGTAAGAGGAAATGGCCTCAAGTTATGCCACGGGGCATTGACTGAATATTAGGAAAGAATTCTTCTCCAGAAGGGGTGTCAGGCATTGGAACAGGCTGCCCAGGGAAGTGGTGGAGTCACCAACCCCGGAGTTATTTAAAAGATGGGTAGATGTGGTGCTTAGGAACACAGTTTAGTGGCAGACTTGGCAGTGCTGGGTCAAGGGTTGGACTCAATGATCTTTAAGATCTCTTTTAACCTAAATGATTCTATGATTCTTGGAATAAAGGACATTTGTATGATATATATGATTACACAAACTATTTATTGATTCAATACTGTAAATCCTATCATTTGTATTAGAGATCTTTCATCTAATGGTCTCAATGCTCTATGCCTTGAGTAAGCACACAGTGATAGGCGTCTCCAATTACTAAATCTCAGTTTAAACAAACACATGTACTAGCAAGTCTTCATTTGGGAACAATGGTTGCTCTTCCATCTCACTGGTTTCTACCAGAGCTTGGCAGGCTTAGGCAATTTTAAGTTTCAGTCTCAAAACCAACCTGTCCCAAGAGCCCCACATGGAAAAATGGCAGTTCAGTAACTCTGCCCAGTGAATGCTTCTGATCAGAAGGCTGGATTTCATGCATGAATGCATATGCAATTATTTGTATATAGAGCAATTAAACCCAAGTGGTCAAATTTCTCCATCTCCTGGTTATTTCAGTAGGACGGGCTTGACACTGGGTACTAAATTGTGGAGCAGTCCCCCATCCTTCATGTATCTTTAGGAAAGCAGATTTTGAGCAGGAGAGGGGTTGCAGATATCAGTCCTGTAATCACTTGAGACCAAGGCTGGATCTCATAGGCAGGCAAGTATGCAACTAGCGTGTCCACTTGGACCCAGGTACTGGAAAGTCCCACATTCTGAAAATGTTATCTGTTGTCATCAGTGTCCTCAACCTCAACCATGCTGTGTCAACTTATGTTACTCAAAGAAACGTCACAGTAATTTTTCACTGAGCATGTGAATGCGAAATAGTACTGTTGAGAAAACAATGAACTAAAGATACATAAAAACTCTTCAGGGAGTCTTAAGTCAGCTGATCGCAATAAAAAAAATTCAGGGACAGAGACCTTTTTCACACTTCAGCTACACAGACTGTAAATTTCACCACCTCTTATCATTCATCATTCCTAGTTCCTACATTAGAACAGCTCTGCTTGCTCCTGGGAACAAAAATACATACCAAGACCCCACGACGATGTGCAGCTGAACAATAATGATCGTGTCTAGGCTCAGACTATGATATCGGAACATCTGTTTTCTTATTTCGCAGACAGCAGCTTTATTTAAGTTTCCCCAAACAGCTTAAAACTAGCAAAGTACAATCCAGAGCTGCAATCAAGCTCTTTGGAGCTCAGCAGTCCACACTTCTTAAACTTGCACGTACACTGTAATGTCACTGTACTCAGATATTTAAAAACTCTTTATCAATATTATAAATTATTCCAAGAGTAAACTTAAGTGTTTGCTTTTGTTTTTTCCATTTAAAAAAGTGTTGTTCCACACTTTTACATATGCATGATTTGATTCATAGTATAATTCAGATTAATAAAATGTTATATATATATAAATAATTATATGTAAGTATGTATTGCACTATTGAGAAGCCTTGCTTTCTTTGATAACAGTAGTAAGTGCCTCAATCTTTTTCTTCTCAATGATTACTCTCTGCATGAAAATAAATATTCACCAACTGATAGAGACAATGGGAATAACCATGGCCTGGTTGAGGGTAAATTATATTTGACTTTATGGAAAAATAGCAAAATACAGCTGCTCAGGATTATTCAGAGTAGAAACTATGTAATATTGGTGCTCCAACCAATGACGAAAATATTTTCACTAAAATAGGATGAGCATTTGTGAATAATTAAATATATATTTTATGTCATTTTAGTCTTAAAAATGTAACATTCTCAAATAGCAACCAATTCCATGGAGTGTACACTATTAATCATAAAACTCATGGAAAGGATGTACGAGTTCATTAGTGTATGTCTTTGCAGTGATGGAGAATTTTTGCTGTGAATGAGTGTTCTTTACTGGACATTTTTATTGCTGTCTAGTCTGGTTTTAAGTGTTCCACATGATTGGGATCTCCAATTTAATATGGCATGCTATTATACAGTCTAGTAGGTCTCCCTGTCAGAAAGTGTTACTTGATTTTCAGTTAAATTTTACTTTCTTGATTCATCACATTACTAGTTTTGCATTTTTCATATTTCCTGAAGAAATTCTATATTCAGTGCCAGAATTTGTCAAGTGCCTAAACAGTTCTTTACACAAGTATTTCAAAATACATACAGTATTTCTAGACCTAGACCAGTATTATTATCAGCCAATTTGTGTATAGAAAGATTATATATACATAGCTTTTTATCATTTTCTTATATGATATTTTTTATATCTTATATTCTCAGTTCCTTATAGAAAAGCGTGAAAAATAATTACAAAACATTTTTTATGCTTTCTCTATATTAATTATTAACTACCCATGAGAACTCAAGAATATTAGCAGAGTGGTATGCTTGTGATAAGAATTTTGGAGGACAGGTATATGGGTAGAGCACTCACTAATTACTTATTTGTCCTATTCTTAGGAAGAAGCATGCTAAGAATACGCAGTGGTGGACTGAACATGGTGTGCATGGCCCTTCATATACCAAGTTCACTTCTGCCATGATAAAAGTTATCCGCAAGTTGTTTTAAGGCTTAGTATTGGGGCTTGACTTTCCTTTTGTTAGTGACTCAAACCCAAGTAAGGCTTACCATGCATGGCAGGAGAAAATGGGACTGAGTGCAGGACTTGAATCATGTCTCACTGACAGTGCTTCTAACCCAAAAAAAGACCTGTCTGCCTCTCTTAGTCACACTGCTTACAATTTTGTCAGAGAAAAACCTGTGCTACATGCCAAACTTCACACTGGAGAAAAGCAACTAGTTATACTGGGGGACACCCTTATTTCATGACTATCTGTCCTTATCAACCTGAAATACAGCACAAATGCCTTGACCTTTCTTATTCCAGGGGACTGTGATACCTGTGGGTTTCTCCATTAGAGGCTAAAAAAAGTTAGGAATAATCTTTGGTGTGCAACTATTCCTGACATTATGATAATGTTGCACAACCTAAATGATATTAAAACTAAATTAATGTGGAGTTTCTAAACAAGATTTGCTGGTGCATCAGAAATGGAAATCATCTGATTAGGTGCATTTTTCACACATGAGTTTTAGATTACTAGCGTGACACTTTGTGAGATTCCATAGTGACCTAAAAATTCTGATCTGAGTCTTCACTATTGACACAATAAACCCATATTATGGGTGAAGTTCTGAAGATATCAGTACTAATGCTCTCTGTGACAGCAGGGTAGGACAGCTAAAGATTGTTATACTTCGAAGAAAATATGACATCAGACTCATGAACTTGGCTTTTGATAAGGAATACAAAGATAATTTAAAAGTAAAAATGCAAAAGAGAAAACCACTCAGAAATCACTGAGGCAGCAATATAAACAAATTATTGTAGTCATGATACCATATCAGTTATGTAACAAACTAAGAAGCCAAATACCTCTTGTTAATGCTTCTTACTGAGCAGCTAATCTCTCTAAAGCTTTCAGATGCTCAGTGTTACATAAAACATTTTAATACAGATTGGCTCAACACCAAATTGTTTGCCAGTCATGACATCTTCTAAAGTCATGCCAATATGGGATGTATATGTCAGGCAATTAGTATGCGAGATACTGAAATAACTTAAATATCGAACACCAAAATATATATCCCCAAAAGTCCTACTCACTTGTCCAACAGATATAGGCATACACTCTTGCAGTAAAATTTTCTCATCACCACTGGACATGAACAAAATCAAAACCTCATAAGTGACCAACTTATAAACATAGTCTATATGGAAAAGAGGGGCCATGTGAAGAATACTGATGTAGTAGTTAAGATTATTGTTAAGAATAAGGGTTTGTAAGACACAACTGGGTTGTTGCACTCTCAGATTAAGATTCTTCCTTTCCCTGGGAAAATGTATAATGTTACTTTCTCCCAAAGATTCATGTTCAACCAAAAGATAACTGATTTTGGGAATCTATTATTCCTTTTCTAGTTTGTTCTACTTCATATAAATTCATTATATATTAATTGGACAGAAGTACAACAGAAGCTTCTGTGTCCAAAGTGACTGTTGCAATCATCTGACAACTAAAGCATGTGTATACTCCAGCCCAATAAAAAATTTTTTTTTCCATATAAATCAGAGCAGTTTCAGTTAGAAAGACTGGGAAATGCCCAGTTCTGTAGTTCACACCACAAGAAGGATTTGGAAAAGAACAAGCAGATTAATGAGTGTTCTTGCATTTGTATATTCAGTATTTTTCTAGTTAAATGTTTTAGGATCTGACGGCGTCTAGACAAATAAATTTTCATCTTGTGTGATAGTGTCTAGTCTAACTGATGGCCTTGAAAGCTAAGCATCAGTGGAGCATTTAAAAAATCACAGTCATTTCAATTAATTAAGGCAACAAGGTAAAATAGGAATGTATTTTTCCTTGCTAAACATTTATCTTTTTTGTCAGCAAAATAAGAAAGATTAAAAATAAGTTTTTCAGAGAAAAACACTAATATTATTTGTAGGAAATAAAGACATTCTGTCTTGGCAACATTAGATGGCCAACCACAAGACAAAACTTTTAGAAACCAAGGAGATACTAACATTTGTCAATATCCTTCTTCTGCTGGGAGGCTCAGAACTGGAGGCTGTATTATATGAGTGTCTAATGAGTGCTGTGTAATGGGAGATAATCACTTCCTGTGGTCTCTAGCTCTGCCTCTGCTCACACAGTCCAGGAAGCCCTTGGCCTTTGCTGCTGCCAGGGTCACTGCTGGCTTATGCTCCACTTGCTGTGCACCAACCTCCAGGGCCTTCTCCATGACACTGCCCCAAGCCAGGCAGAATCAGCCTCTGCTGGAACCAGGGGCACTTTCTTTCCAGGAACAGGATGTTGCTTTTATTCTTTTTGAATTTCAAAAGGTTGGACTGTTCCTTAGACTGTCTAGGTTCCTCTGAATGTCAGCCACTAATGGTACCACCAAATTGGTATCACCTGCAAACTTAGTGAGCAAGCATTCTGGCACTTCTTCTAAGCCACTGGCAAAGTTATTAAAAAGGACCAGTCCAAGGACAGACCCCTGCAATACTTACTACTGGCCTTCATGTAGGGTACAACATATTAGTAACTACCTTCTGAGACTGACCATCCAGGCAGTTTGGGGTTTTTAGGTATCTCATTGTCTCGTTGTAAGTCTTAACTAAAGCTGAGCTTTGGCTTTCCTGAAACAGGAAGCCCAACAAATTTCCTGGCCTGGACAATCTTTCTAAATCACTTCTTTGTAGCCTGTCCTTGACTCCAAATTTTCTATACTTTGTATTGGAGCTTTGTCACATGTAACATGCTTAGGTAAGCCATGCTACTTCCTAAGTAGCAGGATAGATCATTCCTGCATTTGGAGGTTACTGTCCTTAAGCACCAGTAAGGTTACAACTTATTCACTGAGCTCAAGGCATGCTTATTCGACTCTGTCTTCTCTAAAATACCTGATGAATCCAAAGCTTTCTTCTATTAGCTGCACAAGAAACTTGAGACCATGTCCCCCCAAACTCCAGAAGAGAAAAAGAAAAAAAAGAATGAGACATATTTGATACCTATGAAAAGATCTGCCAAACTTTGGGATGCTCATACATTATGTGATTGGGGCAGTATGAGTAAAAGAATATATTGTCTGTTTGTACCATTCCCTTTTAGTGGAGATTTTAGGAAATGAAATGAAATTCTGTTAAATTTAGTAATGTTCATGTTGAAGGCCTGTCAAACAATGGAGTTTAGAGAAGTCTCCATCTTTCATCATCCTTCCAATTTTCTCCGAGGAGATTAAAATCTATTAATCTTGCAGCATATGTATGTGTGGTTCCTGTTTTTTATCAGCTTAACTTGTTTGCTAGTATTTATCATTCTGATGTCTAAGTAACAATTTTGTCAGATTTGAGTGGGCTCATGAAAAGGCTGTGGTACAGAACTATCACTAAAGCACCAAGGTCCCTATGCACTATACTGCAAAAGTGTTTTCCTAAAAAAAAACCCCTCAAATTAAATACATACTACAATCCTGTTATGTTTAAAGTTTTTTTGGGAGGCATAAACTCTCTTCAGAACTGTACTCTTCCTAATAATGGGAATGTTTAATTGCATAAATAGGGTATATATGAATCAAATGATTTCCTAAATATCAAATACTAATCAAGCTTGGAACTCAACAACCATAAAAATCTGAGAAAATATTGTTCTCTTTCTTTTTCAAACAATAACCAAAAACTTGGAGATATAAATGCTTAATTCCATCAGGAAAAGAGTTCAGTGACAGTATTGATAATTTCTGTGCCTAAAGACATAACAGTTAAGTCAATATGTAATTGAGTATGTCACGAATACAGGTTCTTTAACAGAGAATTAGGAAAACCCTTATTACCCTGTCATTCATAGTCCACCCTGTGAAAAAATGTCAGCCTGCACTATTTGAGCTGTTATTGCACCGCTCTTGATGCCAAGGAAGAAGGACACTGCCTTTCAGTGACCCTTCAAGACATTTGGTGCCTTCCTCACAGACAACTAGTATGAGATAGAAGTTAGAATCATGGAATCATAGAATAGTTAGGGTTGGAAAGGAACTTAAGATCATCAAGTTCCAACCCCTCTGCCATAAGTAGGGACACCCCACACTAAACCATGCCACCCAAGGCTTCGTCCAACATGGACTTGAACACTGCCAGGGATGGAGCATTCACAACTTGCCTGGGCAATCCATTCCAGTGCCTCCCCACCCTAACAGGAAAGAATTTATTCCTTATATCCAATCTAAACCTCCCCTGTTTAAGTTTGAAACCGTTACCCCTTGTCCTGTCACTACAGTCCCTAATGAAGAGTCCTTCCCCAGCATCCCTATAGGCCCCCTTCAGATACTGGAAGGCTGCTAGGAGGTCTCCACACAGCCTTCTCTTCTCCAGGCTAAACAGCCCCAACTTTCTCAGCCTATCTTCATACAGGAGGTGCTCCAGTCCCCTGATCATCTTCGTGGCCCTCCCCTGAACTTGTTCCAACAGTTCCATGTCATTTTTATGTTGAGGACGCCAGAACTGCACACAATACTCCAGGTGAGGTCTCACGAGGGCAGAGTAGAGGAGCAGGATCACCTCCTTTGTTCTTTGAAGTGGATCACTTCTAAGGACTTAGGATCACCTCCTAAGTTCTTAGAAGTGAGTTTTCTGATGCTATGTTTATTTTTAGTCCCGACTGTTATTAGAGAAAAATATCAAGTTTCTTACAAACAAACCAAACTAACAGAAAATAATTCTTAAAAAAACCTTAAAAATATAAATGTGAGCCACATGGAAACAGTTTCAAGGTATTCATATTCTCAGACATTCATGATATGCAATCACTAAGTGTGCATCTTCCATGTGAATAGCAGAAAAGAAAAATTATATGTGATCTAAGATGTTCTGCATTGTATTCTGTATGACAGTTAACAATGCTAAAAAGAATTTATCTTTCCCCTGTCTTTCAGGTGAAAGAAACTTGATGGGCAGTGCTAGTAACTATATTAGTAAGCAGGACTTAAAATTAACCTACTATATTATAGAAACACTTCTATGAAGATAAAATGGCCTTAATTTAGTGACAAAAGCATAATAATGATAGATAATGAGAACTAAACACTTTCTTCAGTAGCAGGGGCAGATTTTACAATTACTATTTTTCTCGAAACGAGTCTATTCAAATCATCTGTGTATCATGATTGCATGTTAGGAACAAATTAGCTTAGCTTTAATATTCAATGATGCATTTTATTGCACTGTGACTAAACCTACATCTTGCAGACTTCTAAAAGTTACCCTTTAATCTACTACATGCAAAATTACATTATAAATATTAAAATATATATGACAGGGAAAAGATTAAATTCATTCCTGAATAATAGAGCTGCTTAGCCTCAAGCATGATGTAGTAATAACTACCTCTGAGCTGTAATTAATTAGTCAAATAGACTAAAATTTTAGATGTTGATAAATAGGAGAAGGAATCTGTGAAAAATCAGCACCTGTCAGCAATAGTTTAACACTAAGAATTCAGTATGAGATAAAATTACAGCAAACATTTATAAAACATAAACTAAACACTTTGAGACAATAGTAAAATACATTCTTTTAGAGTGATTAGGATTTACCTCAATATAAGGTGTCAACAACCTCAGTAGTTTAAAGATTATCATCAATACAGAAATTAAAGCAAGTATGTTCAAATATACGTATTTCTTATATTTCAACAGAAGTAGAAATTACAGTTGGGAAGGAATTAAAACACCTATTACACACAGAAAAGCTCAAGCACATATAAAATAAGTGAAGTGGTAAGGCAGGGAAGAGAATATGAAAAAATTGAGAATTAAAGGGGACACTTACTGGGGAAAACCACATCACTTTAAGAATCCAAATTGTCAAGGAAAAATTCACAACTAGGATGATGAGCAGGAGGAGAACAAACAGGTAGAGGCAACGCTTTCTCCAGCCATAAATTCCAATTTTGTAGACATACTCATTCTTCGGCCTCTCTAGGCTAGTGCCTGGTGTTGTTGTAGTGTATTGTTCACGTACCATCTGCTATGTAAAGAAAAAAATGGAGTGCTTAGATGTTTGAGTTAAATTAAAATGTTTATATAAAACTCCAAGGGAAATATGAACATATAATTGTAATAACAAGTTAAAAGACACAAGAAATTCATATGAAGTTTGACACAAAAAGCATTTTCATCATGTCCCATTCAAACTGTACTTACATGCAACTTCTTGGTACACGTGATGGTTTAACATACGAACTGAATCAATTGCCATTTTCAGGAGGCTTAGATTTCATGTATTCTATATAGAATGACAACATTTTCCTTCCTTTTTTCATAATACTCTAATTATCCCATCACAAACTATTTCATTGTATCAGATAATAATCTGATAATAATTGGATAACAATCAGATAATAATCTGTGACTCACAGAAAAATATTTCTGTAAAAATAGTTACAAGTGGTAATGGAACCATGTTAGCACAGGTGTAAAAACCCTTATACATATTCCCGCAATTTAGTAATAAAATGAGTTTTTGTGTCACAAACTGTGTCTCACTGGAATGTCAAATATGTTAAGCTTCAGAATATGTATATAGATAAATGAAATGGTTCTTAATCATAGAATGATAGAATAGTTAGGGTTGGAAAGGACTTTAAGATCACCTAGTTCCAACTCCCCTGCCATAAGCAGGGACACCTCACACTAAACCATGCCACCCAAGGCTTCGTCCAACCTGGCCTTGGACGCCACCAGGGATGGAGCATTCACAGCTTCCCTGGGCAGTCCATTCCAGTGCCTCACCACCCTAACAGGAAAGAATTTATTCCTTATATCCAATATAAACTTCCCCCATTTAAGTTTGAACCTGTTACCCCTTCTCCTGTCACTACAGTCCCTAATGAAGAGTCCCTCCCCAACATCCTTATAGGCCCCCTTCAGATACTGGAAGGCTGCTAGGAGGTCTCCACAGAGACTTCTCTTCTCCAGGCTGAACAGCCCCAGCATTCTCAGCCTGTCTTCGTATGGGAGATGCTCCAGTCCCCTGATCATCCTTGTGGCCTCCTCTGGACTTGTTCCAACAGCTCCATGTCCTTTTTATGTTGAGGACACCAGAACTTCACACAATACTCCAGGTGAGGTCACACAAGAGCAGAGTAGAGGGGCAGGATCACCTCCTTCGACCTGCTGGTCACACTCCTTTTGATGCATAATGTAAAGAATATTTTTTCTCAATTATTTATATTTAAACATATATTAGCAATAAACCCATTACTTACTGGATTTAAACAACTTCCTTCACTTTATATTTCTTAAAGAACCATGCTTTGAATTTAAGAAATATCACCAGATCGCACTAGTTAAAACTAAGTTACAAAACTAACTAAAACTAGTTAAAACTAACTTTGATCTTTTACAGCACAGAGATCACCGGAAAACTTAAGCCATTCATTAAACCTTACAATTTTAGCCAAGTGAGTAAAATCTCAGCAGCCGAATCTACTTATCTAGGAAAACACTGGCAACATCTGTCTCATCCACCAATACAAAACAAAAAAAATCCCAACCCACCATGTTTTGACCATGGATGTAAAAAATAAAATATGTATTGTAAGTTCAAGCACTTCCCATGAGGGAGGTATACTCACAGGTATCTTACATTCAAAAATTGATCCAATTTCCTACAATAAAATGTTCCCAAATGACAGTACCTTCAGACAGGTTTCAGACAAGGTCTCTTCTCAATTCTGAATTTACTCCTAGGAATGAGAACACTGTGCTCTGCTCAGACAGCTTTCAAAACATGACTGAAGTACATCTTTGTCCAGCTGCTGGATTACTCTAAGTCTTTAAAGAAGCTCTTTTCAAGTCTCCTTCAGAGCCATCCTGTGTCTATGAGAAGCTTGTGTGTCTCAGTTCTAACCCTTATCTTTAGGAAGATAGCATCTTTTGTTCCTGTAGCTTCCTATCAGACTACAATGCAGAGAATGCAGTTTACAATTGAACAGAAGTAGCTCACACATCATCTCTCTGCATATATACAGGAGTTTTCTTATTTCTGAACTTCCATGCAAAAATCTTTTAATGTGTTGTTTACTTATGTTGAAAAATGAGACTTGATCATCAGTAGTTCATAATCTGTGTTACAGCCATTATGGGACATTCTGATTATTTTTTTGCTGCTATGTGTTTCACTTCTCATGATACTGCTTATGTAAATCTTTTCAACTGCTGAAAATACTGAAAATAGTATAATGATTTATTAGTGGGAAATCACAGTTTCTGAAATAACTTGGCTTAACATTACTGCATGGCAGATTTACAAGTTGTTACTTGATATCACCACATGAAATATGTTAATCATAGTATAACAAACCATATCACCCACACAGAAGTTGCCCTTTATCTTAAACCTACTTTACTATCTTCTGCCAATGGCTTTCAATAAATGCTTAGAAAAACCTTTACCCTTACTTCCACACAGGAAGTATATAACCTAATACAGTTTATTCTCTGAGTTTCTTATTGTTTCTTGCATTACACATACTTGTTAAGTGCCAGTTTTACAAGAAAGAAGATAGATTACAGCTACATAAAGTGCCATCCTAACATAAGTCCCCTTCACAAGACAGACTGCCCTGTCTGTTCCTTATGTTGCTGTTTGCTGAATTTTCAAGGTAAATTTTACAGTAGAAATGCCATTTGATAAAGAATAAATTAATTCTCAGATCTTCATGATTTCTATCAGCCTCATCATGGTAGTATCTGAGGCTGGGATTCTTCTTACAATGTTAAGATATCAACAATTTAGCCTTCAATATCTGAGCCAGTCAACCTGGACTCCCTTTATGGTTAATGAACATAAAGCTACCCCTTCTGGGAATTATTTATCTGACTTATTTCAGATTTTTAGACATCCAATGAATTGCTCCTTAGATGTGTTTAACTTCTCTTTAAAAAAGCAGAAATAAAGAGAGCCTTGGATGATTTTTTTCATATGCACATTCCTCCATGTTTTAAGACATAAGCATTTGATCAAGTTAATTCCAACCAGAATGATTTCCAGAAGCATGCAATTATTTTGATTCCTGCTCTCTCTTCCATTTTTACTCCATTGTAAAATGTTTGTTGTATGAGTTGAGGGGTTTATATATAATTTATTATGTACTGCTGTTTAATGAGGCAAAGCCAAAATCCATTATGCATTTCACCGAAAAGCCTGTGAGTTTTGCAATTGTTTTTATTCCTTCACAAATTCCACAGCGGACATCTCCCAGCACAGCACTGTTCCCTGCACAAATTATTTTTTCCTGATAGAAAATACTTCTGTTGATCCTGAGCATTATTAATACAGCCAAAAATTATTTTGGTCCTTCCAAATGGGTAATGCTGGCCTAGACAGCTGAATGCTTTGGAAAGGATTTAATTTTTCTACTTAATATAATATTTCATTATTTTTAAGCAAATTAGTGGCCCAGTACCAAGTATTACAGAAGAAATCCTTTAAGAATTCATACTGTTGGACTGTCTCTCCTGTAAAAATCATCTTTCCATATTACTGACTTATACATTCACAAGCTGAAATCATACAGGAGAGTACTCTCAGACTTATCTAGAGAAGTCAGAGAGAAATTTTTCTATAGGTTTGGGTTGGTTTAGGAAGCAGGGATGAAAGGAAACCCTGAGACAGGCAGATCTCACAGTTGGCTGGTGAAGTCTGCCAGGATTCAAGAGAGATTTTTAGAAGGAAAACAACAGATATTTAGAACTACGATGAAAAATGTGATTTGTAAATGTAATAACCATGAAACTTTAAGTTGGTTGTTTAGGAGTAAACTAAACACACACCAAGAAGAAAGTAGTTACTTAGACACCTGGTTGTACACAGGTGCTGGAGATCTGTTGCCTGAAATGTTATTGCTACCCACTAAAAAGTTTTACATGAACCCAACAACAAAAATATACAGAATACCATTTGTCCTTAACACACACAGATATATACACACACTTGTGGGATCCCACAAACACCCTCCACACAACTATGATATTTAAAACATAAAATCCGGACAATCATTACTTTCACTACGCAGTTCCACATACAAAATGTGGCACAAAGACCTTGTGAAGACTATCAGGAAACCAGCTCCAAAAAGCATCATCGCAGTGTGAGGTGGCAGGCTCAACTTTAGCAGGCGTCCCCGCAGAAGCTCTGCCTCCCCACATTGCATGAGGCTTGGGCTTTCATACTGACCAAAATGCACACTCATTCTGACACAGGTGGCCAGCCTATATCGGAAGAAGTGGCCAGCAGTATTTAAAAGGTCTCCAAGGGTCAATAAAAACATAGACATACTTATATTTACCAACTTCTAGTACATAAGTATCACACAGAGACTGTATATCCGCGGGTCTTGATCCAACACATATATCACAGGGAAAGCACACAATATATCTGCATTCTCCACCCATCTCACTTCTCCCTTTAGAATTACCCATTTATCATGAGGATTTGGAGGATATAAATCAGACTTCTTTTCCAGATGAATACATTCCAGGTTGAAAGGATTATCCAGGTCAGCATTGGAATTATCAGGTGTCAGAATCTCAGGAACAGTAACAGCAACAGTCCGGTGAATGTGCACAGGCTCCTTCTCGGGGTCAATAGGGCCTGAGTCAAAAGCATCATCTTCATCTCTGCCTTTGGTCTTCGCAGGCGAAACAGCAACCGGCGGAGGTTCCAGGGTGGGCGGGTGGGGGTAGGGAGGGGCACTGGGCCCCACGATCTCTTTTTTGATGTTTTTAATGTCTCTAAAATAGTTCTCCAAATGACAAGCAAATTTTTCTCACAGTGTAACTGTCTTTTGTGGCTGCATCCCACAGTTTAACCCCTGCCGCATTCCACAAAAAGACCTCTGGTACGGCAGACCCATCAATCTCTGGATAACACGCCTTTGACCATTTCAGCATTAAATTTCTGACCTGCCTTTTGACCTTCAGAGTGAGCTGCAATTTTTAAGGCGCCAGTGCAGGAAAAGCCTGATTCTGCCCTTGTTGTATAGTCTGAGCTAGTTTCTGGACTGCTTCTACTAACATTGCTTGATGACCTACTGGTACCCTGCTCATATGCTCAAGCATATCCTCTACTGTAGCATCTCCAGGTAGAGTTACTATTATACTTCGGGTGGCTGTGTTAGAATTTTCCATTACACACTGCCTTAATAGGGCTGCCCTCATATAGATAGGTACATCAGACCTTTCAATTGCTTCAGTAATTCGATCTACAAAAGAAGCAAATGTCTCATCCCTCCCCTGTTTAATTCCCATATAAGATGGGGAGGTTGGACTAATTTGCACCTGACCCATAGCAGTTCAACCTAATTGCATAGCCTCTTGTAACACATTAGGACCCAACATAGCCTGTGCTTCAAGGGATGCATATCTACTTATACCCATATATGGTTCAGCTGTTATCCCATATAGAGGGTCTCTTCATTCTCGTTGAGCATTAGAGGCAGTCACACATAGAGAATGCCAGTGAGATTGCCACAACATTAATTGAGACTGTCATAATCGTCTTACAAATATTCTTTATATCTTCTTGTAAAAGTAAAGTTGATCCCCAAATGTAATTTAGAAGCTGTCTAGTAGGCTCTCCTTGCAAGCCTGATTCATTAACTATACTACGCAGTTGTGTAAGCAATTTCCAATCTAAAGGTTGATAATCAGCTGTTACGTTCCCCCCAGCATCTCGTCCATACATTACTGGAAAAGCTTGAAAATCCTCTATTATATATAAAACTTCATGATCGTTTTGCTCTATTGCAGATTGAGCAACAGCATTCCAACCAATCCTCCGAACTCTGGCGGATTTTATGGGCTCAGAGTCATTAGGTTTACTTAACTTATGAGGAGTATCAGTTTTCATTGTTTGTCTTACCAACTCCTCATGATGATAGTAAGCTGTTTTTTCTTCTAATTGCTTTTCCTCCTCTGAAGGGAGAAGTGTCCCCCCCCCCATCTGCTATGCTTGACCAAAGCAGAGCAGAGGGAGTAGACACTTCTGCCTTCTGTGAGGCACTTGAAATTACAATAGTACGTGTTATTGGAGGTCGTGGAATATTATCACAGCCCAATTTTAATTTTCAGGCAACCTCAGGAGGTTCTTTACCCTCCAGATACGCTGTGGCAACTGCGGCCACTCTTTTTTCAGCTTGATGTTGTTTAATACAATTAATAACTGCTCTCCAGGGACGGCCTAGTTTTTTAGCTGTCTTATTTCCTGATATTACATCCTCCCACAGCTGATCCCCAAATTTACACCATTCATCAACTAAAAATAGAGTGTCAGGGTTACTGAAGAAACCTTTCACCACCCCATAAGTAAGCGACCCTGGTGACTCTTTCTTAATACCTAAATCTAAGACATCGCGCTTTCCTAAAAAGCATTTAAGTAAATCATGAGCCGCCTGCCGTTCCATTTCACCTTTTTCACCTTTTTATCTCTATTTTGTACCGGTTCCCCCTTTTATCTTTATTTATTTGGCGCACCGTGCGACCTCACCCAGGTCGGCCAAACTCTATAGGATCGGTCCAGGCTCTGGAGTGACTTTACGATGCTTGCATAAGTCAGCTCTTGCCCCCCGGGCGCTGCTACCCGGTGCTGTTCTCACTCGCTTGCTCCGCTCCGGTGGCTGAGTCCTCACATCCAGTAGCTGAGAATCCTCGGGTCCAGGAGCTGAGGGTCCTCAGGTAGTAGTTGAGAGTCCTCATATCACGTCGGGGTCACCCCTTGCTGGAGATCTCAGCGAGGGAAGACACGAATGACCAATATGATCGATATGCAGACTTCAATTTATTGGCTTACATGGCTTACTTTTATACCTTATTCTTACATTACCATTACATCACCATAACTACTTGGCTTAATACAATTGGTCAGTTGCGTTGCTATGCCTCATATCATTAGTTACCACTACCATACTCACACTGGGCACCTTAACCCTTAACAATGCTAGGATTGGATAACACTGTCCTGGGAACTCGAGCCCCAGAACTTGTCAGCTCCCCCTCTCCTCCACCTGCCTCTGAGTTCTTGCAGCTGGTGTTTCTTTTACTCCCTAATCCATGGCCTTCAGTTTATCTCGACTCCGCTTCTGTTCCCAGGCAGGCTGCCTTGCACCAAGGTCGCTGGATTGCTCACAAAATGTCCGTTCTCCAACACACAGGTTAGTTGGAGAAGCAAGCAGTATGCAGAATGAACTATGACTTCAGTAACTGTTATCTTTATATTCTGTTACAAAGGCAGCACATAGTGATGAGCTATGATGAGTAATACCAATCCTGGCAACTGATAGTGCAGATAAAATGGCAACTGGGTTTCAGAATAAAAATCTGACATCATTCAAATGGGCCATGAAAACATGCTTGCATCAGGTCAGCAGTACTGTAATAAAAAAAAAATTTACTTAATTGGAAGTGGAATTTCTTGGTGTTCTGACCCAAGGGTCCACACAAACGTAAGTCAAATAAAACAAAGATCAACTACTTGCATATTCCTTATGGATATCTGTATATGTGGCTATAAATCCAGGGATTAAGCTTTATTATGTTAGTCTCTTATTTGAAAGTATTTTTCGATTGTCACCATCTGTTTTACTGGGATCTATTTCTACCATATTCTTGCCTATTTGCTGATTTAAAACAGATACTGAATGCTAATTAGCTGCCAAAAAATTTGTTATAGATTTTAAATGATAGACATAACTTGCGAACTATTTGTACACTGCAGATATTTTGACCACTTGAGATTTTCTCAGGTGTTCAGGCAGTACTTCTAAGTGTTGAACTTAATGCATGAAATTCATGCCTACAGTAATACATATATGAGTGCCAATGAAATGCTTTTTACACTGTGTTACTAAAGCTGCCCTCTAAAAATATGCAGCCATGGCAGAACATTTCCTTGGTTCTATTCCACCTTTTCTCATGCAAGACTTGAAGACGGGCCTCTGTGAACTTCATGATTCAGAGGTCCAGCATACCTTTATAGCAGTACCTAGATATTGAAAAACTGTCCATCAATAATGTCACTATTGGATTTAGGTCAGTTTGGGCATCAAGTTCAAAATGCCATTATGACATCTCTGGGCTATTCATTCAAGACAGCAGAGTTTTGAAGAAGGAATTTGCAAATTTATCAGTTAAGTCTGCTTGGGAATGCAAGCCTGAGTAGAAGCTTGTATTATTTTCAGGAATTATTTGTCTGTAGAGAATACTATTTAAATTAAAACAAGCAATTTCAGTCTGTTTCAACTGCAAAAATGTTTTCACTGTGGCTGCTCATAAATGGTTGTTATTTTATTGAACACAAAATTCTCCTTAAAGTGCAGTTTAGATCTGTATTACTCAAGTACTTTGTCATATCGTCACAAAACAACTATCAATATTAAACTATGAGAAAGCACAATATAAATATGCAACTAGTTAGTTTATTAATACTAATAATCAAATATAACTCCATGAATAATTATGTAATTATTAACATTTTACATTTTTGGACTGTTTTAAACTTTGTTGGGTTTTTGCGCAGAGACAAAAAGCTAAGCACTCAAAAAAACCTTTTCAAATAAGAATTAAGGGGTTTTGCAAAGAAATCTGCACCACTGATGCTCATACTACACATGTTCTTTTGAAAGGAACTTCAGTCATCAGTGCTTCTACTCTCTTTACAGGAAGTATATTCATTCACATGCAAGAAAATTCATGGTAAGTGTGGGAATGAAAGAGGTGATAATGCTAAACTGAAACAGTTCAGTAGAATTTAACACTTTAGAATAATTCTTGTGCCATTATAAATTGTAAACTGAAATAAACCAACCTGTCAACTCAGACAAGCAAGAACTACTTTTACAATCTGTATACAGTATCCTCATGGAATATTATGTCCATTAACATTGGTTTATATGATGCATTGGGCTAGATGGTATTATTGTATAGAATGAACTTCGTCTTCACACTTTGATAGCATTCAGGTATGCATAATTCTGTCTTTGTGGAGGACAGAAGTAGTCCACTAATTAATGTCCTGGGTTCAGCAATAGCAGTCATTTTTCTCCTTCTTAGTAGCTGGTGCAGTGCTGTGGTTTTGACTTCCAGCCTGGGAACAAGGCTGATAACACCAGTGTTTTTAGCTGCTGCTTAGTAATGTTTAGTCTGACCAAGGATTTTCTGAGTCTCATGCTCTGCCAGGGAAGAGGAGAAGCTGGGAGGAAGCAGAGACAGGACACCTGACACAAACTGACCGAAGAGGTATTCCATACCACAGCACATCATGCCCACTATATAAGCTGGGGGCGGTTACCTGGAAGGGCTAGATCACTTCTTGGTCAGGCTGGGTATCAGTCAGTGGGTGATGAGCGGTTGTATACTCCTCCCTTGTTATTTTCCCTTATCATTATTATTATTGGTGGTAGCAGTAGTGATTTGTGTTATACCTTAGCTACTGGACTGTTCTTATCTCAACTCATGGGAGTTGCATTGTTTTGATTCTTCTCCCCATCCCTTTGGGAGCTGAAGGAGGAAGCGGCGGGGAGTGAGAGAGCAACTATGTGCTTCTGAATTACTGACTGGACTTAAACCATGACAATTAACCAACAGAAAATAGGAGGAGTGACAAAGGAAAAATAGTTGAGGCAAAGCTGTCATTCAACAGAAAAAGATACGGGAATAAAAAAAACTTTTGGAATCCATATGGAAAAGCTTTTAAGAAAAAAACCCACAATTAATTCCTTTCAACCCTCCCTTGTTCTGACATCTTATATTTAATCTTGACCAACTTTGCTTTGCTGAGATGTGTGTATTATATAGTGTATTACAGTTTGAATTGTAAACTTCTGTCATCAGCTAAAAAGAGCTGGATCCCTGCAGCATAATTTGTGGAAGCGGGCGAAGAAATTCATATGGCCTGGTTAACTGTTCACATCCCCTGCAGTGAAAATTTACATAATAACTATGACATGGTCAGAATGAACAGCTTTGCACATTTTAAGTACCAATGCAATAGCTGAAAGGTAGACATTGACAGCACAGCATGTGCTTTATAAAAAATGATTGTTTGTCTAATACCTGTGTATTTTTCAAAATCATTTACATTAAAAAAAGTTTTTTAAATGTTTTCAGTCCTTCAACTTGATTTATTTTTCCTCCTTTAACAAACTCCCAAAACATCAATCAGATCAGATACATCCTTCCAAATCAAGAGTCAAAAAAAAAAAAAAAAAAAA
>NDXB01002367.1:53576-67112 GCA_002631895.1 Agapornis roseicollis | reverse complement strand
GGGGCGTCCCTGCTCCTGTAGCAATGCTTTTCCTTTTTTTTTTTTTTTTTTTCCTACAGCAGGACAGTTACAATACTTGGATTCCCGTTTGAACATAGGGCAGAAGAGTCTTATTGCTGTCCATCTGTCCCAGAAACTGGTTTGCCTCTTCCCACGTAGAACTATCCTTACGCCTTCTTTGTTTTCCCCTTCTGCATGCAGTAAAGTCTCAATTTCTTACTTACTCTAGCCAGACCTGTCTCTTTTCCTATCAGCTGCATTTCTCCCAGGTTTTGTTAAACCTTTCTCCTTCCCTGCTTTCTTACAGTTTTAACATATTTGACCCCTTACACAATCTCAGTCTTCCTTTTCATCTTCTTTTTCTCCACTACAGTTTTCTGACTCCTCAACACACCTGCCCAGCTAAGGCATGCTTTCATTTATATCTTAAAATGTTTCATCTCCTGTTCCTTTAACCTTCACACTTATTGGTAATTCCAGACTCTTTCTCACGTCTGTCACTAGCTTTTCTCCCACATACAACACTCTTGGCTGACCAGGCTCGGTTCCTATTTCTCTTGAGGACAGACACCCTGAATCTATCTACTTCTTTCCTCTTCCTGTTTGGCTTTTGTTCTCTCTGCTTTAAATTTCATCTCCCTTACAAAAAACAGCAGAGGTGTAGGAAAACATCTCACTGAGAGTATATATTCTTGCAGAAGACAAGATCTCAGTTCTCATTTCTCATTTCCAGACCCATACCCATTGCAGGGAAAATTGTGCCTTTTTATGCGAAGGTCATTTTTTATGGTAAGGATTTTCCTACCTTACAAGTAGAATAGTAAACTAAGCAGGGTCAAGGCACATGCTGTGAACATCCATGCTGTTTCAGTGACAACATGCATTCTGGAATAACTTGCCTACGCTGTCTGGCATGGACAAAACCACATGATGTTCTGGAAACAGCACAGAGGAAGGGTCCCAAAAGGGCACTCTGTTTGCTAGGGATGAAAATTAGTTATACAGATGCAAGCTGTGTCATGTTATTTGCTGAGGATTAGACTCTGTTAGCACATATGCAACTTACTCAAAAAATCCAGTCTGTTCAAATGAACAGTACCCTAATTTTCCACTTAAAAGTATTTCTTTTTTGTTGGTTTGTGTTGATGAGAGTTTGTGATACCCATTAAGTGATCTAACTTAAGTATATTGGACAGAATAGTAAAAAGTTCTAAAACAGTAAGCAAGAATCATTTTCCCACATGCATTAAATTTAATGGGCATTTTATTACCTTTCTTTTGAGGAGATTACCAAGCGGTGAACAAAAATGCCATCCAGTACACAGTTTCAAACCTACTTCTCAGAAAAACGTTTTTGTTTTTAATAAATGGAATAATTTCTCATTTGAAATAGAAGAAGTTATATCAACTAGTGACAGTTCAGAAGAAGTGAACTGTTTTCCATTATGTGGTAGCTCCATCAGGTTACTTAACTACAATTTATGTTTCTACTTAAATTTGCATGTAGGCACAAAAGACGCAATTTTACATTAAAAAAACCACCAAAAACTGGAATAGACTCTGATATCTATAGGTCCATTTTTCTTTCCTCCCTGCTACAGCCTTTCCAATAACTACTCCAAATTGTGAGTTAGTTGAAAATTCTACCAAAGGTAAAACAGACTGGTGATCTTTAAAGATATACTTCTGCTTTTTTCATTAGAAATTGGAAGGCTGGCAAACAATCTGACATTTCAGACATCTAATGCAATTCAAATTCTTACTCGATAGGATGTTTTTACACCACAACTTGTTGTACCTGCAAAAGCAATACATTCGAACCTAGAAGAAAGCACCAGACAAAAAATAGGGACATGTGAGTCTGCCATTCATTTCCAGACTGCACTCCAGAACTATTCCTGTATTCTCAAATATATATTAAAATCTCTACTGTCCTCCAGAGAAAAGGTCTTTCACTTGAATTTATAATGCCACTGGGAAGTCCAGAAAACTACAGCACTTGTGAGAGAGCTGCAGAAAAAAGTGTATTTTAAAGACACTGCCTTTGTTGTTTAAGTAAAGCTTTCATACTGCATTATACTGAAGTAGGAAGATGTTTACAATACCTTTGGAATTCTAAGCTCACTTGGTATTATCCTCCTATTCAAGGGTTATAATTTAAAACATTCTTCCCCAATTACCTGCAAACATCTGATGGCCTTTGTTTGCCTACTCTACATTTTACTTATTCATAAGAGACTCTTCCTTTAAAATCCCCTTGTAATGTTTATAACATTTATAAACAGAACAAAGGTCACATTTTGGCTTAAACTGACATTGTTCTTTTATTTGTTCAAAATACCAAGATAGGGATAATCTGCCTTAGGGGTATTCTACCTGCTCTGACAATGCTGAAATTCTCTCTGCATACAAAAATTAACAGGAATGCATAATATTTGAAGATTAATGTGTGTTTCTCATCACTATTCTACTCCATATTCCAGGTCCTGGTAGGATGGGCAGGGGTAATATATTGTTGAAGCAAAGCTAGAATCATGCAGTTAGCAATACCTAAATATATCAGAAGTTCTTGGGGCAGAAAATTAAGATGAATCTGTGTTTGATGCTATTTTGTTTCTTTTACCAGAAAGGCACACAAAGAACATTATTCCTTCTGAACATGAGTGAATACCATCTGGTCCTGGTGACAGAATAATTATTAATAATTTTATTGCTTTGTCCCAAAATATCTTCTAACAGTCGTTTGTTTTTTGTTATTGTTTCTGGTTTTTTTTNGTTCCCCAGCCATGTCTAAGTATCTAAGACATGTTATATTTATTTAATCTTTCCTCCTAAGTCTGTCACTCTTGATCCCATAAACCAGCTCAAATCAACCCAGTTTTGGTGTGTCGTTTTTTTTTTGTTTTTTTTTTTGGTTTTTTTTTTTTTTTTCCATTTGGGACATTCCTTCAGAGTCATCCTCCTGAAAATGTCATAGAATCAGAACAGTTAGGGTTAGAAAGGACCCGAAGATAATGTAGTTCATAGCTCTCTATCATGGTCAGAGACACCTCCCATTAGATCAGGTAACTTTTGCTAACTTGGTGAGGAAAGCTTTAAACTAGGTACATAAGGAGACAGTTGCCATAGCCTTAAGAAATATGAACACATGGGGGGCAGCAAAGCGTCTAGAGGACAGCATGACAGAGATGGCTCTTTCCCTTTCCTTATACAGGAGTGTGACTTTTGGCCTATCTCTCTCCAGTGCCTGCACATGAATGAACACAGAAGGAGAACCAAACAGGAGCAATTAGAAGTCCATGTACAGATGCAGAGCAATGATCCCACTGGAATTACAGAAATACACTGGAGAGCCTGCATGACTGAAATGCTGCAATGGATGGATAAAAGCACTCAGGAAAGAAAGTCTGGGAAGGCAAGGAGGAAGAAGGCTGTGCTGTGTGCAAAGGGCTGAGTCAAATGCATACAATTTTTCTCTGAAACTGAAAAGGAGATATTCAGGAGGTTATGAAAGCTCAAAGGACTAGTGGTGCTCTGCTACAGACTCTCAAATCAAAGTATGGGAGGAGGATGGACTAGATGATTTCCTGAGGCTCCTTCCAATCTAAATTAATACAGGCTTCTGCAGTCTTTAGAGCTGACCTTTTATCTCTATTAGTAGTTCACTTATCTTTTTCCTGAGTTCTTTCAGAGGTCTTCAGTGAGTATCTTCTGATTTTGAATACTACTATCTATTTTATCTACATGTCTTCTACAGATAAGCTTTTCCTATAGTCCTTTTACTCTGAACTAGATCCTTTGATGAGTATCCATAAAATGAGACTCTAGCACACAGAGTGAGCCAGTTTCCTCCACAATTAACAGAAACACAAAAAATTAATTTTACATACTACTTACATATTCTTTACTTCTCTAATCACTCTTTTTTTAGAGTCTGATCATCTATTTAACATACAAACTACCTAGTAGGTTAACAGTTAAGAGAATAGTCTTAATACAGTTCTTTTGTACTATAAGGTACGCAGGTTTAATTTATCTCAAGAGTATTTATTTATCATACTCCTATTTGGAAAAAACATCTAAGAACTCCCCTTCAGTCACCATATTCAAACTTTTATACTCTTAACCTGGGCAATTAAATAGAATTCTGGCTACTTTAGAGTGGTTTGTTATGTCTCTGGGTATCACAGACTTTAAAAGAAGTCTATTTGACAAAATGGATACATCCCATGCTGTTTGTACTACCATTTAAATTGCTGCTCTTACCTTTTTTTTAACTTCAACACACACTGAAGTTGAGCTTTGCAGACAGGATATGATACTTCATTGCTTTGAGTTTCAGTGAAGATTAGGTTTCTGTGTCCAAAATTTAATTTCTTAAGGACCATTAAATATAGATAAGAATTGTTTTTGTGGCTTTAATATTCTTTCACTGGAGACAACACCAGGGATCTCAAAACACTGCTAGGAATAAACTTAAAACCTTTTTTGTCATTTGTCATGCTTTCTTTGGTTATTTATAACCTTAAGGGAAGTGTGATAGATGTGCAAGAATTGCAAAGTTAACTTGGGGGAGGAATGCAGGAAGTAATCTTCATTGGAGGTGCTGAAAATACTGAAAGGTTTGGAGTTCTTTATACATGTGAAGTAAATGTAAGCAATCCCTCTGATGAAGACAAATCGTGAAAGAATCTCTGCTATCATAATCTTATGTGGATGTCTACAAGACAACAAGGAATTTTACAGTTTTGAAAAGTACTCAACCCCCCCAACAATTACATTTCCATTTATTTAAAAAAAAACCAAACAACAACAACAAAAAAAAAAAAACCCAAACAAACAAAAAACCCAAACAAAAACCAAAACCAAACCAAACAAAAAGATTTATTTTTATTTTCTAGATGTGTGATATAGATCTTTTCGATCATATAACAATGATTACTAGCAAGGTCAAAATGTATCTTGTAGAAATACTGGTTGGTAGTAAAGTCCTACTTGGTCTAAGCTTTTAGAAAGTCTTATTAACATAGTGCTCAGTGTTGTTCTCAGAAGAAGTATTTCATGTCTTTAGTGCTGGGAAGAGGTACCCTCTGTGAGAGCAAACATGCATTGGCATAACCTTTTCTCTTTTTTCTGTTCTTGCTACTGTTTTTATGAAAGTACTACTTCTAAGTAACATGCTGCTATCTCTTCAGAGGCATACTTACAGTTCATACCATAACCTTCAGCACAATTACAAAGCAGCAAACTCCTTTCTGTGGTGCTTTCCTATGCTGGTTGAGGACTGTGCTGGTTTTGGCTGGGCTAGAGTTAATTTTCTTTTATAGTAACTGGTATGGGGCTGTGTTTTGGATTTGTGATGGAAACTGTGTTGATAACACAGGGATGTTTTAGTTACCATTGAGCAGTGCTTACACAGAGCCAAGGCCTTTTCTGCTCCACACCCTACCACGTCAGCAGTAGTCTGGGGGTGTTGCTGGGAGGAGAGTCAGCTGGGACACCTGACCGCAATTGACTCAAGGGATATTCCATGCCATATGACATCATGCTCAGCATATAAAGGTGGGGAGGAAGAAGGAGGATGATGCTTGGGTTGATGGTGTTTGTTTTCTTGAGTAACCATTTATATGTGAGGGAGCCCTGCTTTTCTGAGGATGGCCAAACACCTGCCCGCAATGGGAAGCAGTGAGCTAATTTCTTGCCTTGCTTTACTTATTAAACCTTTATCTCTTCATCTCAACCCATGAGTTTTTTCACTTTTACTCTTCTGATTCTCTCCCCCAGCCCACCAAGGGAGAGTGAGAGAGCAGCTGTGTGGCACTTAGCTGCTGACCAAGACTGAACTATGACATGACCTTGAGAAAAGATATTTAGAATTACTAATTATTTCACAAAGTAAATGGAGTTATACTGCTACCCTGTGAAGCTGTCTTTGAATAGTGAAGTGAAAATATACCAAAGAAACAAGGAATTCAACTAGATACAGAGAGATGAAAATTAAGACTCATGTCTTCCCTCTCTAATTCAAGTGATCTATCACAGATTGTTTTAAAAACTATGAAAGAAGAGTAATTCAATCTTGCATCTAGAAATTCACAACTGTACTTTTTTTGGAAAAGTCACATGAAAGTAAACTAAAAATTAAAAGTTCACTTTCCTTTTCAGTAGCAAGGGAAGGAAAATGCTTTCCTATCTATATTGTATCTCATTATATATTTTAAATCCCTGCCCTTTTCTGATGAATTTTAAATGTCAATGAACACAAATTGATGTGCTTTTGTTGCATTTCAGTCCTGGCTATAATAGCTTTATTACTTGTTTTACATACAGAGGGGAAAAGCAGATTAATTTAAATGGGTATTAGACACATAAGGAAATCATCAAAAGACATGTACTGCAGAAGCCTTTTTTGGAGATGTTGACTTCAACTGTTTAGGGAGCAACCGACTCTAAAGTTTCTTCAGCAATGGTGACAAGGCAATAATGCAATGCAAGAAACACAGAAGATGAAGAACATGGCAAAATGTACAAATACTGGTATTGATCAGTATACCACCTGCATTAAAACCAACAGGAAAGAGGTAGCTGACCTTACAATTAACTGCAAAAACAAATGAAGGATAAACAAAACCCAGGAGTATGTGTTAAGTATGCATGCATTTCAAACTTAACAAAAGGGCAAAATCTCTCATTCGATGTAGTATATACCATCCTTGCACCTGAAAGTATATTTTTAATATAAAATATTTAATCAGAAATTTACATAAGCAGTTACTATTAAAATTCTTAACTATCCATTAAAATTGACTTACTGATGTGAATCAAGTACTGTAATCCGAAAAGTAATACTTATTTTTGGCATATTTCTTCATTTTAAAGATCCTAATTTGGGTGACTGGAAGGTAATTCCTATTTGGATCAAACAAGCTCACTGCCTTCTCCAGGAAGTATCCCTGTAATTTCTAAAGTTAATCTTTGGGCATACTTAAGACAAGACATTCATAGAGCACAAATATAACCTGCATTTTAAACTCAAATTGGACACTGTCTGCTCATTACATTTGGACAATAGTGCCTGACATGGCAATCGAGTCTTTGTAGTCTGACATGTTAGCACAGAACCAACCCAGAACATAAAGAGAAAAAGCAATACTGTAACAGGAAATTCTAGTAACAATATAAGAACACTATTTGCCACCTATGCATCCACTGCAGTATTATTAGCAATTTTGAACATAAATAATGCACAAAATGTGAAAACAGAATTAAAGGCATTAAGACCAATTCTCTAAACCGTTCCTTGTAGGTCTGAAGGAAACTGAAGCTCATGCTGAAGCATTCGTTCTAGGATGCAGTTAAGAAAAATCCTTTGTGTTTTTGTGAATGCTGACATTGCTGAACTACCTGCACTGTAGTCTGGACTAGACTGCTATTTCAAAAAACAACTTACTTCACTGCACAGGGATCCTGAAACCCACTTTACAGACTAGCAAAGCCTGTACTTGGAAAAGTGGGCTCCACAACAGCATAAATGTCCCACATACACTGAGTAACATTGTCATCTGATATATTTGGCAATGATATATATATGCATTGCAAGTCAGAGGCAGGCAGCATTCATGTTTTAATGTTCTCTGATAATTGTCCCAACAATCAATACTTCACTAAACCTACAACAGTGGTGGTGACTTCTCATATAAGCATGAAAAGAAAGAGCTCCAGTGAAATAAATATTTTGAGTAGACACTTGTGGGTAAGAGAAAAAGGTAGTAGTGGGTACGCTCAGGAAATGAACATGAGGCACACAAGTGAAGATTGTAAAATATGGGGAGAAATATGTCCAGAACATGCTGAAGAAAGTCACAAAGAGAAGAGTAAGGTAGCAAAAGACAGAATCTTCTGATAAAGCAAAGGAAGAATGAATAATTTTGCTTTCTGTTGCATCTGTTTGCATTATTTCACATTCACAGAATTATAGAATGTTTAAGGTTAGAAAGGACCCTAAGATCATCTAGTTCCAACCCCTCTGCCAAGGGCAGGGATGCCTCCCACTAGACTATGTTGCCCAAGGTTCTGCCCAGCCTGGCCTTGAACACTGCCGGGGCTCATTCTAGATATTTATATGCTTTACAGCAATCCTAAATCAAAGCACTGATTTCTAGACAACTTTAAAATGCTAGTTTTGAATTCTTTTCTGACTTAGAGGCAGACATTACTGTGTACCTGAGAATTTCTGATACAGGAAAATGGTAATTTTAATGTTCTTAATTTAAATACCATGTTAGATGTTTTCACTATGGCAAAGGGAATATGGCTTTGTCTTCTATAAACATTACTAAAATCAGTTAAAACAACTGACCAAGTTTGAATCACAGCACTATCAGTTCAATAAATGTTTAGCTAAAAACAAAATTAATAAAATATATGAATCTAAACATAAAAAATGAGTACTTTCACAGATCACAAAATCTTTTAGTAACAATTTCAATGAAATAGACAATTGAAAAAGATTGTGGGGTACACAGATAAATACAAAGAGTGGTTTTATCAAATATAGCTTATATGCAGTTTCTTCTCTGTTATAACAATACATTAATAGTCTTCTACAACTTCATGAATATAAAACCTGCATTTCTGTTCGAAAGCATTATCGTAAAATGTGCATTCAACATAATTATTAAATGACTTGTGAAATCATGCACAATGAAATACACTATTTCATAATACTGTTCTGCATTAATCAAGGTAAGTTTCCAGATGCCTTCCTCTGTCTTTTCATTAAATGGAAAATACATATCATAATGACACAAAACTAAAAGTAGAATATTACAGGGAATATAATACAATACAATACAGTTTTGTGGCTAAAAGAAGTATCTTTTATAACACCAAAGAGTAGGACTGAAAAAGTAGACAAGTTTGAGCACTTGAGAGTAGAAAAATAGCCTATAAAGTAGCACAGGCAGCATAGGACTACCACCTCCTATGCTGGCTTTGCTGCCCCATCCCACAGAAAGTTTTGCTCCATCTCCATAGAATTCTCCACTACATCCATCCATCCACATTACATAAAACTTTGCACTGGGTGTCCTCTGGGTAAACTTTCACTTCTTTAGCCCTCAAATATGTCTTTTCTGTAAAATCAAAAGATATGCAGCTTTGTCTGCCTCATCCATGCTGACTTTTGCAAGTGACCACCGTGTTCGTGCTCTCCTTTTCGACACTCAGCCAAACCTCAGCCAGCTTTTTCCTCCTCCTTCTTATCCCTACTATGAAAACTTTCACACAGGCAAACAAGTTGAAGATGTCCCTGATCATTGCAGGAGGGTTGGACTAGATGACTTTTGAAGGTCCCTTCCAACCCAAACTATTCCGTAATTCTTTCCCATTATTGAAAATACATGATTCATACAGAATAAACTTCAGTATATATGCATGCAAGCACACAAATAAACAAATATACTGTATATCTCAGTAAAAACTGTGTGACTATGGCTAATACCAGTAATATCCAACACTTAGCACACACCATAGTCAATTTTTAAAATTATTTATGTACTTTAGTTTATATTCCTATTCACATTATTTTACAGGAGTACTTCATCCACCACAGAAACATAACCAGCCGTGGCATGAAATGTAGCAGCCGTTTAACAGCTTTTGGCAGATATACAGAAAGGTCTAATGAGAAGACTGGCCCAGGTAGCCAAATTTACAGATGAATTAAATAGTGAGAATATCATTACCAAGCTGAAAATTTGACTAGGATATTGAATTAACCTGTTATCCAAACTGCCATGATGCTTTTAGCTTGGTTTAATAAATAAAAAAACCATGGCACTGTATGTGTAAATTGCTTGTCTCCCATTCATTTCCCTCCTTCCTCCAACAGCATTTGTTTTTTTTGGCCAATTTCAACCAAATTCAACACACAAGTAGAGATCTCAGAAATACTATATTCCTACAAACTTTTGGAAATTGAGACACAGAGAGAAGAAGCAGCACCATTTGTCTCCACCGAAAGACTGCAATAGGCAAAAAGACTATTTAGATATCAGGAAATGTGTATGCGAGAAAGACCTTGTAAGTGTCTCTGTTACGGAAAATTTCCAGTCACTGCTCATTAAATATCTAAGACAATCAACTTTGAGAAGTCCACAGGAAATACAGCTTACTTAATCCCAAAACATGAAGATAATTAAAAACTATCAGGACCTGGGATTCGTATCTCATGTAACAGGCATTACTTTTCACATTCTATTCAAGCAGAAGGACACACAACTTTTCTGTGCCTTTTGACAGGGGCTTGGGTTTGTAAGATACACTACATCCATTTCTTTCTTTCAATTCTTCCTACAAAGCTCTTCTCCCTTAGCTTAAAACACAGTGTTCTCACTTGACCATTCTTGATGCTAAGTATAGTCACACATCTGTATAATTAAAAACCTACTAAAACCTTATGATTATGAATAAAAACTAAAATATAACCTGCTTTTAACCACTGAGTTTTCAAACAGAAAAAATCTGCATGTTATTAGCAGAACTGTAAATATTTAGAAAGAGATTTTAAATGTCTCCCTTTAATGCTGGGCTTAAATTTTATTTTCAATTTAACTCCATGTAGCGGTTCTTACCCTTTGGTGGTATTCTAGGACCACTGGATCTTTATTATGTAATGGAAAGGAAATACATATCTAATATGTAAATATCACATTTGTTTAGAACATTCATTTCAGCCAAAGTGGTATCAGTTGTGACTACACATCTCCAGTAAAAATTCTGAATTCCTAACTGACTGCAAAATTTCAGAACTCTATGGCACAAAGCTACTACAGTTCACTCATGTGGATTACTCATTTGGACATGGCTATGTAGGATAGAATTCATCTCACTAAACACGGGTAACATCAACCATACTTACTTAGGCCCCCTCCACAGACGATGGAGAGAGGCAGACACTTCTAGGACACTATTAATCTCTTGCTTAATTAGGAGGAGATTTAAGACAGATATGGTGAAACCACCCAAATCTCTATAAAAGCAGCCTAGGTGACTGGTGTCAAATCACTAATCAAATCACATTCCCACGCTTTGGCAACAGCTTGTTTTAGGAACTTATGTGCTTATTCTGATGCATGGTTAAATATGCAGTGCAACCACCTGTTGGTGAAGACACACCAAGTATCATCCAATAAATCATAATGAGTCAGTAACCAATTGATACCTAGTTAGTAATTTTATTTCAGTCAGGGAAATTATTCAAGTGAAAATGTATTTGAATTTAAGGAGATTACAAATATATAAAAGGAGTTCTCTATAGACATAATTCAAGTACATTTCACAGAACTTAGAACTGATTTTGGTAACAGTTCCTCAGATGGAAGGTTATTATTACACTGTCAAACCAAAAAGGAATGCTCATCAGAACAGATCTATTCTTGACTAAATTCAACTTCTACTATGTGATTGATAAACAGAGAAAAATTTAGAGCTATGAACATCAGGGATTCACTGATTCACTGCAAACTAGATGTTTATGTAAGTATAGTAATATGATATTGTAAAAGATTTTAAAATTACTAAAAGCTTCTTAATATTATGCAAGTTTAAACTGTGCAACTTAATACTGCATTTAATTGTAAAAACAACTACAATTAAACTATCAGAATCTAAAATAATACTTGTATATACAAATTAACCCTCGAATTTGTCCTATAAATCACGATTGTCAACATGATCCTTAAATGAGGACAGAATCACCCTGAAATGTTGCACAGAAAATCAGAAGGGCAAGAAGCTCAATACATTAATGTAATAAGCACAAACAAAACCAAACTCAATTATTAATATGCTAATATTTTAATACAGATGTAAAGACAAATTTAAAAAATTGCTACTTACCTTAGAGATCTGAAATAATGTGGAGTTCTGAATAAGCTACAATCAGTCTCTTCCCAAGAGAGAATTGTCTAACTTTTCCACTACTTTCAAATCTGGAGAGGGAGATATTTTGGGCCTGGGCAAATATCACTGGAAGAAAATTCGTTCACATGTTTGGCTGTGTTTTGCATTCCATCCTGTTGCTTTGGAGTACAGACGCAGCTAATTATAATCTGTGACATAAGTGGCTAATTCTACTGCTAAAATGGTTGTGTACTGACTCCAGAAATGAACTGCCCCACTGTAAGACATAACCAATACATAATGCATACTAAACTGGCCCAACCTGTCACGTAACGCCAACTGCTTTATTAAAATCTCAGGATATGCAGCACTTCATAGAATCTGCATGTAAAAACTGTTAATATAATTAGCTGCTAACAGCACAAAATACAAAGTTAAAAACAAAAAAGACTTCTTTTCCAAATCCACATGTAACATTCAACTAAATTTTAACAGTAATATTTTTAAAAACTTCTTAATTTTAATGCTAACATTATTTTAACTGTATTATATACTGGTTGGCATATAAAGTCTATTTAAAAAAAAAGGAAATGCATATATTGTATCTATAATAACACAGATGAATTTTATACAATAACTACAGTAACAATTACCAATATTTCCAAAAGGTTAAGTCATTCTTGGTACCTAGGAAACCTACATATAAATATCAAGAGCTACAGAAAAAGTTGTATATATTACATATTTTAAGATAATATTCTAGAAATTCTAAGACATCTCTTTTTCAGTGCCATTTAAGCTTTGAGTTCTCAAATGCAGAAAGAAAAATTCCAGCCCAGCACTGCTTCCATTAGGCTGAATATACAAACACTAACCAACCAACTTTCTTTCAACCTATGACATCATAGAAATTATGTTGGTAGCTGCAGTTTAAAAAGCATTAAAACTTTCATCTGTAAGCTTTACAGAATAAAGTTTTGCTCTCTGTGAAGCACTGCAATCATCATCCATACATTTGGGGAATTTAATTTTTCAAAGCACAATGCTTCCTTTTTTCTAGCTATGCACTTGCACGGTTATCATGCATTAGAAGATGAAGTTCCTATCAGACATTTAACAGCTGCAGATCATAAATTTAGTACTGACATAAATTCAGCTGATCACAGGCTTACAAGATACTTTTTTCCCTTCATGAATTCTTTGGTCATTAATCCTTTCTCCGACTCTGTTTACATATACAAATGGAGCAAGTATTTTCTATGCAAATAAATTAACTCACTGGTATCCGACAAAAATGACAAATACTTTTCAGAATAAAATATTTATCAATATCCTTAAAACAGCTTTTATATTTAATCTCATGGATTTATGAAAGATAAACTAGGACAAAAGCATTATACACTGCATTAACAACAAAGCTTTTCTTTAATTGAAATTCCCTTCAATTATTAGAGAAAGAAACCTACAAATGTCAGATAGTTTAGAAGGCTTCATTGTTTAGGCAACTTTGTTATTTAGTAATTGTTTAGATGCCTGGATATTCATGTTCAGGGATTTCCTGCAAAATATTTCATCCATTCTTGCAGAAATACAGAGGATCAGATAAAACTCAATAGAAGACCCCCCCCCCCC
>NDXB01002367.1:0-50067 GCA_002631895.1 Agapornis roseicollis | reverse complement strand
TTCCCCTCCTCTCTTTCCCTTTTTTTTTTTTTTTTTTTTTTTTTTCCACATTTCATCACCTGGGGCCTACAATGATGATGGGGAGGGACTCTTCATTAGGGACTGTAGTGGCTGGACAAGGGGTAACTGGTTTAAACTTAAACAGGGGAAGTTAGGTTCGATATAAGGAAGAAGCTCTTTACTGTGAGGGTGGTGAGGCACTGGAATGGCCTGGCCACGGAAGTTGTGAATGCTCCATCCTTGGAGGAGTTCAAGGTGTTCAAAACCAGGTTGGATGGAGTCTTGAGTGACATGGTTTAATGCAAGGCAGGGGGGTTGGAACTAGATGATCTTAGGGTCCTTTCCAACTCTAACCATTCTATGTGTGTTTAATTCTGCATTATCATTTAAAGAGGTTAAGTAGTGAGGCAGCAAGTGAAAAGCTACGTGTGTACTTTGTACTCACTACTGTACTCAGCCTCATCTTCACAGACAGCTGAACCGGAATAGATGTGACAGGAGAATAGCGTATTTACAGTTGTATTCTGTACAGTAAGTCAAGTCACTTTACAGCAGATGCCAACGATACTGACAATCAACAGAGAACCATATTTCATGTTCTTTGGTCATATCATTTCCTTTTACATCACTTGTCCTTTACTGAAAACAAAAGCAGAAACCCCAAATTTACTAAACTTCCAGAGCAGGATAATCTGGTCTTCTACCGTAAGACATCTGAACTCTAAAGAATTCAAGTGAAACATATGACAGTTGCCCAGTACAGGTGGCCATATATAACAGAAAGCCCTCCACGGTAGAATCGGTTTCATAGGTCTTGGAAGCTCTGCATCTGTACCCATATTCTCATATTGCAAAAAGGTTGGTACAAATATAAACCCTAAGAATACGAGTTCATAACTTTCTTTTGTTTTCTTCCTATTTTATCTCCTTTCATTTTTCTTGTTTCCTTTCCTACTCACAGATATATCAGAAGTATAGCTGATCAAAAGATACACAGAAGTCCCCCATTTCTTTTATGATTCAAAGTTATTTTTCAGTAACATAATTCTGACGTAATAAAACAGGTGTATCTAATCTGTACCTGAAATAAAAAACATGTAAAAGCATCTAAAACTGTTTAAATTCTGTGATTGACTAAGTTCATTGCTTAGAATAAATTTTCATTTAGTACTAGCCATGCATCTTGCCAAAAAGAACGGCAGCATGAGAGGGGGAGGAAAAAAGAAGTGGAAATATGAAAATTACCCCCTGTTCCAGGGGCCAGGCCATGATAACAGGAATCATGGTTCCAGAGTTCATTCCCTTTCAGACTAAGTGCACAGAAAGTGTTAGTGTATTGTAACTTTATATTTGGAGCAAATGACTGCTCAGTTATTACCATAAGAACCTGCATTTGCTTAATTTTCTTAAACCTGCAGCCACCGATAACTGATAGAAAGATGGAACACTAGTTAAATATTTATGAGAAAATGATACAGTGTTAATACATGATAGTTTATTAACAGTGTTTTCTCCCTGTTAAACAACTGGAAAAAGTTATTGTGGGATGGTCATTCTACAGACCAGCATGGATGCTCAAAGAGAAATCGTGAGTAAGACTGGCTTTTTAGCTCATATAAATTAAATGAGTAAATTCTCAAAAATTTGCTATGAGTTCTAAAGAGAACTTCAGGATTTCTTTTGTTGCACAGGTTCAGTTTCCAAAATCTCAGAAGTATTTCCAAAAATTAACTACAATTTAAAAGCTAACAGAAGAAAACAGAAGAAAATGTAAAACTGAAGGAGGCATTAACCCAAAGGTGTATTTTAGCTCATATGTAAAATGTGGTTATTTACCTAATTAAATCTTGCTTCAAGAGAAATGACTGAGCAAAACAAGCATATACAGAATCTGTTTTCCAAATTTTATTTAATAAAAGTTTTAAATATTTTGATTTCATATTATTATGTTCATATGTTGTCATGAGTAGTCAGCGTAACAGTAAAACAGGAATAATTAAGGCTTCAGATGTATAGGAAAGCTACACAAGTTTACATGATCTATTTCTAAATACTTTGTCTTTATATTTATATACCTAAAACAGAACTTTCAAGCAGATCTGCTTAAAACTTTCGCTTACAGTGAACTCCTCAAAGTCAGTAACACTATAAAGTATCTTTTCATTTATTTATTTTTACATAGCAAGCCTGGAAGCAGCCAGGTAAAGACACATGATAAACAGAAAAAAATCTTATAAACAGGTAATTTTCTGCCCATTTCTCTTTGTTCAAAGAGAATCCTTACTCAAAGACAATCCCTGCTTTCAGATCTGATGTCTCTCCCCTCAGTAATTTTATGAGTTTCAGAAGCTCTAAAGTTTCCTCCAGAATCAAAGAGGTTTCTATTTTATTGGTGAAATCTGACTTGCAGCTATGTGGCCTTTGCAGCAATTTCTCCTCTTGACTGTTCCTCTGCAGCTCCAGGCTCCGAGACCCTTGTTGTGTTGCTCTCTTGCCTTTTTACTCCTTGTGTTTTCTGAAATCACATTTTCTGGAGTATTTTTCAATGTCCCTAAGCAATGAACAACCTCCTCTGCTTCCATGAGGTCTTACCTGATTCACTCACTATTACTGACGGAACACAGCAAGTAAGAAAAACCAAAAGCCCCAAAGTTACACAGTCTACCTTATCTGCCTATGTTTACATTAGTATTGTATGCAGTAAAATGAATTAGCTAATGGACAAAAGGATACATTTTCCTTCAGCAGTTTGCACAATATATGGCACACTGTAACCATATTATGTGTTCTCTGAAATCAGGCCTTTTTCCCCTGTTACTGCATAAAAACATTTCTTGCAGACAGTGTAGGGAAAGCTTTTGTCCAATACTGATTATCCTGCGTTTTTTTGGGGTAGCCAAGAAAAAACCACATTCCCAAAGCATTTTACTTTTTCTTTAAAGCTATGCTATAAAACACAAAATGATTAACCACTTTCCATTTCAGAAGTTGCCATTGTAAAACTGTTCTGAACTAGATTAATCCTAATTTTGCACTCAATCATACTACACTCTATGACTCACTAAAAGAATGTCAAGGAAAAAAGCCTTAGCATTTTAAAATACCAACAAATAGGCTGGGGGAGAAATGGCACAATAAAAAGCATTTTTAGTGCTATAAAGTAAAGCAGCCTAAAACACATACACATTAGCTATTATTTTTGAAACTAGAAATACACTATATTTTGTAGTGTTTCCATTTTTCACTCTGGAATTGAGCCCAAGCCCCTCACTTCTAAACCGCTAAGGTCAGTTTAGACCTGTACAACACAGGTACAGAGCCAACTCAACAAAAGGGTTCACAGAAAGAATTGCTCACCTTTAATGCTTGGGCAATCTTTGGTTAACAAAATGCATTTCCATTTAAAAATGTAATTTAATTGATCACTGTTTTAAGTTCACTCCATGGAGACTCTTACTGAACTATATTTAAGAATGCCAGACTGATGTACTTAATCCAGAGTCAGTTTTCTGGATCACGATGACTGTGCTCTTCAGGGATATGATGGAAGCTCAGCATTTAGCTGAGATCTTCAGAAGTTTTTATCCCTTCTGGTATTACAGGAAGACAAGAAGAAGGTCCATGGTAAGGAAGCAGAAAAAGGACAAACAATTTTTCTCACCAACCACCAAAATAAAATAGTAATTTGTGCTCCAGCCTTCTGTGGAAGAAACTCAAACAGCCTTTAAAGAGCAAGAATAGAAATGTACAGCAAATAATCTTTAAGAAGCTCTTCTGAAATTCTGAACTTGTACAGAAATAAACCTTAGTACCAAGATCAAGTCATAACCCTTGATCCATTAGATCATTTTTGAGCTACCATTCACTACAAAGACTGTAAAAATAACAATTATTAATGCTAATAATATACCTCAACAATCTGTTGACCCTACTGAGATTTTAGCTTTGCCAAAATGCAAGCAGAAAAATTAGGCATATGAGAAGTGTATTTAATTAGGAACTTGCCATCTGGCATAAGCAAGTAAATTGTAAGTGTAGCCCTCTTAATAGAGAAGAAACTATAAACAACTAAAGAATAGACCATAACCTATTTCTTGTTTAACTGAAATGCATAAATTAGGTATGGGAATAGTGTAATTACCTATTATTTTGAAGGGTTATCAATGAAGCTAAGCTGTGGGCAAGCAGCAAGCAGAGTAAACATAGTAAAACTGTTGTCTTAAAATTGACAGATGTAAACCAGTAATTTTGACAGCCTTTAAGAATCTGTCACCCTGTTTTATTAAGCAAAGTTAGAATATACTTGGAAAATAAAGAGCGGAATTAAACATGCAAAAATAAAACCACACCTAACATTATTTCTGGCATACTATCTGAAGCAATGTTTATTATAATTTGGCACCCCATTCTGACAGGCTATTCTGAAAAAAGTAAAGAAAAGCCAGTTATATAAACAGGAAACAAAATTAAGTAGCCCCTACTTGGCTGCTCCTTCTGTGCAAAACAGGAGACAATTAGTTTGATTTTAGTAAAAAACATTATCAACAAATGCCTAAGTTTCTTCTTTATTGAACTTGTGATTCATAAAGAATTACCAGTCAAAGTAACAGAAGTTATGACTGAAAGTTCTTTTAGCTGTTATTTATTAAAGAACATTTTACTTTGCCTCTTTACTCCTCACACTTACCTGGCTTTGCATCAGCTGAAGTGAGAACAGCTGCATTCTACTTTGTATGATCATCTCATTACTGCCCGGACGATTTTACTACTTGGGCAGGCTGTTCTTAGCTGTGCAGTCAAATACCCAGTCCCTCAGCTGCTACAGAACAGTTGCAGTACCAAATACAAAGTCACATCACAGATCAGCCCCTTAAACAGGAAACAGCTTCCATAAATCTACTGACCATTCCTTAAGATAAAGGTGTCTGACAGCCCCTGACTGTTTTGGTTTTCTAATCCATCAGAGCAGGTAAGCACTGAAAACAGTGTAAAAGTGTGTTGTCCTTGTCAACTGTTGTACAAAACAGAATGGCCCCTTTTAGTCACAGTAAAATTACCTGTACACCCAGTACATCTATACTGTTCATAGCATTTTCTAAGTATCCTTCATGTGACTTTGGGTTGTTTTGGTTTGTTTGGTTGGTTGGTTTTTTTGTTAATTGTGGTTGTTGCACTTTATAATTAACTGATCTTACCTGCCTCAAAGAATCCTTAGAATTTGATTCTGGGGTTGGCAATAAATAAATAAATAAATAAATAAAAGATATCAATATCAAACACTTTTTATATTCCCAAGCAAGCTCTAGCAGATCCTTAACATAATTCTATTTCCTGATTAACTGTGCTTGATGTGCTTAGATTTTAAGCTTTTTCTAAAGTCAAGGACATATTTGTTTACTAACACTAGCTAGCAGCTCTGCTTTCTTATACAATTTAATACTCCTTGGCTGCCTTCTATAACATATCCCTAAAAGAAGAAAAAATAATGAATGAAGCTGCATTTTAAAAACAGACACATAGCCTGATACACACGTGGGTGCATGTGACACTATATATAGTTATCTTCCAGAACTTCCTCACAAGTCTCTACTGGTTGCCACAGGAGAGAGCAAACAAAAGGGATGGTGTTCTTTTAGGACTATTGAAATAGTTCAGGAAGAAAAAATTTGGCCACTATTATATTCTGGTTTTCTCCAGAGAATGGTACAGAAAGATACGTATTTTTGGATACTCGCGTTCTTAAGTTTTAAGACCAAATCATGGAGGGATTGGCACTTCATTAGCTGAAGACTGGGAAGCCAGGGAAAACAAAGCTGAGTGCTGCATCTGTGATATTCAGCATCCAGCAGCACACTGGAATATTCTTCCTGCAGTGACATTAATAGCCAAGTGACTGAAAATGTGAAGACAATGCCTCACCTCCTTGCTACATGTTCGGAAACTGTTTGGAAGGAGTCAAATGAAAACGTATTTGGACTGTTGCTAGGAAAATTCTTCAGTCCTCTGGGCAGATTTTAATGATGCTTCATGTGAGGGCCATATGCTGAGAGACCAGGACAAGAGCAGATGGAAAAGTACTGTAGGAAAGTTATTCTGAGATCAACTACTGGAGATAATCTCACTGCTGCAAGAGACAGATCCTGAACAGAGAAGGAACATTCTGAGGATGCTGTTTCAGCAGCACATCTGCTATAGGCAGATCTCTCTCCTGCTCTTAATGCTTAACATGGAAATTACGGGTAAAGGAGCATGGCCTTTAAATCTGAAAGAGGAGAGATTTAGAGGAAATATGAGGAAGAATTTCTTTGCTGGAAGGGTGGTGAGACACTGGAACAAACTGCCCAGAGAAGCTGTGGATGTCCCATCCCTGGAATTGTTCAAGGTCAGGCTGGACAGGGCCTTGAGCAATCTGGTCCACTGGAATGTGTCCTTGCCCATGGCAAAGAAGGTGGAATTAGATGAGCTTTAAGGTCTCTTCCAACCCAAACCATTCTATGATTCTGTTATGATTCCATGATCTGGAAAACTAGCTGTGAGCAACAAGTCATTTCAGTACACACTGAATATTTTCCGGTAACATGTTCCCAAAGATGATACAGGAAATCAGTACACCCATTTAATCTTACAATGTGACCTCTACAAGAGAGACCAATAAAGAGAGATTCTTCTCTATTTAATTGTATCTCTTTGCTCAAGTAGCATTTTATATCCTCATATATTGCAACGATCTCATATTTTTTCCCTTGTATTTCACTGTAGGAGAACACATTTAATACACTTCTCATTGCCACTCAGTGGTTCTCTGGCAAGTTAACAGCTGCCTTCTCTCATCATTGGTGGTAATGATGGTGTTTCTTCACTCATGTTCAAATAATCTGAGATAACTGTGTGGAAAGTCTTACTTTGTTAATCCTCAAGCCATGGCTTCAAATGAACAAGTTATATAAGGATCAGTATTATATATCTGTATATTTTAATCAAACAGGCATGGACTGGGATACAGATATACACATGAAATGCTCTGCACTAAGCATTATATGTAGGCATTGTCATATGGACTTCAAAGAAGTCAATTTCTGCTTACCCAGTCTACATTCTCTCTGCTTCAATAGAAAGTATGAAGAAAGAAAAAGAAAACATGTAGTTTATGTGTGTGCCCTCTAAGAATTGAAGCATTCTATTAGATCTTTTTTCCTAAGTAAAACAACCAGGTCTCCCTATCTGTACTCCACATTGGTCCTTATACTTTAGCCCAGACAAAGCACCATAGATCACACACCTGAAATTCGAAACAGTTTTAACAGATGCATTAAATAAGTCTAAAACTCATTAGAAAACCTTACTTATTACATTGTTTTACTTCAAATTACTCACACTGACAAAACTGGATTCTCAAGCCAGAGTCCTGAAGATACATGTGCATGAATTAGACTATTTATTTTTTGTACTTTCAACACTGCAGTGGCATCACTGGCAACTGTAAAAGTGTAAGCACAAATTTAAATTTTCACATAACTGCATTTCATTTAATTCCAGATAATTTCATTACCTGTTTGGTCTGTATCTGGCAAGACCATTTTCAAAAAGATACACCAAGTATATTAGTATGGTTTCATCGATTACATGAGTGGCATTTGTGTTATTATTTCTATTTGTAGCATACTCTTAAAGTAAGCCTATACCTTGGATAGCTTGCTTTCTTTTCAAGCAATCATCAACATTTGGAACAATAACTTGCATATGGTCTATACATTCTAAAATAGCTCCACTTTAAATCTTCTTCTTGTACTAGTAAAAACAAGTAGGTGATTCACATCTGTCAATTATTTTATGGTTTACCAAAAAATATGGAGGAAATACGTCAATGTAATTCATATTTACTTACACGAGTGTAAGTAAACTCATTTAAAATAAAAAAAAACAACATAATTGGCAAAATATTTGATGCTATATATATTTTTAAATGTCATATTAAGAAATATGAAAACCACAGATTCATAGTCCAATTCCATGCTTAGTGAGCACTAAAATTAACATGTTTACTTATATTCCTCTATGAAAAATACAACTACCTTAAAATCACTTTTTTCCAATTGATCTTACAGGAAATGTCATATAAAATGAACTGCTTGTTCTATGTAGGCCCAGGTAAAAGATCCAGAGGAGAGCAAAGGACCCAATTAGCAAGCTGAGCTAAAAAGTAGCAAGACAAACAGATGGACACGTATGGCAGCTAACAGCGTGTCAATTTCTTGTGAACTAAATTTAAGAAAACTCCAAAAACAATCAACCCTTATACTTATCTAGCATTCCCAAAAGATAACTAAGCATAAATGAGGTGTGGTGTGGGGTTTTTTGTCTTACTGAAACAGTAATTTTCAATTATTAACACAGTGAAGGTTCTGTGTTGCTCCTTCAAAACCAGTAATAATTTCAAACTTTAACACATATATTTAATGTGCTTGGTGCAGAAAAAGTACTACTGATTTGTAACTTTTCAGTATAGGTGGATGCCTTAATCATCTTGCTTCTTTTTAGCTGCTGTGAAAGTAACATTCAGTCTTAAGACTAAAGACAGATTTATTTTAAGGCAGAATGTTTGCAGTCATTAGAAAATCCTGACTTCTACAGAACAGTTAAGACAATTCTTTTCTCAAATAATTCTAATAATAAAAATACAGATTATAATTTTGTGAGTGAAATCACCAAAAGTCTGCCTAGTGTGTTACCTATCTATCTTACTGCACTGGTTAGTCTGGGCTAATAATCAGAAACAACAGCCTTTTGCATAAACTATGTAAAAGCCTCAACGTTTTGCTTAATAAGTTAAAGAGTAACTAAATTAAGGAGGATACTGATTTTATAGGGAGGGAAGTTTATGAAGCCCCTGAAAATTTACACTAAAAAAAATCTCCAAAAGGAAGTTTTACAAATCAGCATGCTTTGAAAAATTTAAAGACTTCAAAGCAGTTAAAGCTAAAAACTTTAATAAATTACTCAAACTACAGAAATGCAGAGAATTTGGCTGCTACAGTACACTGCCGCATGTTTTCTATTATCCTTATAGCAGCCCTAAAGAAATAGAAAGGGCCCAAATAGATAAAACTGTGGATGTGCCAGGTGTTCTGCCTGAAAGAAATGCCATCAGCCTATAAGGCAGAAGCAGGTAATCACAGAAGTCCCAGGTAAGTTTAGGGCAAAAAATGAAGTTCTGGTGTACCACATCAATCCTTCTGACAGAGTTCTTTCACTGTCTTAATAGCTACGCAGCACACGGCCAGAATCTAGGTTCTAGTATAGCAACAATTAAAGAAACACCAGAACTCTACATAGCTACAGTATGACATCAACTTTTCTTACTTTTTAAAATAATGAGAAAACAAACAGTCTCCTTAGAGATCTATTTAAGTTCTTAGAAAAGATTTTAAGTTCATTGAAGCTTCCCAAACTGTAAATTATGTATTATCTATAAACTAGATTTTACTTTCCAGGTTAAAATTTGATTTGACGAGTAGCTGTTGAACTCCATTTGAGATAAAAATTGCTCATGTCATATTTACGTTTCAACTGCTTCAAAGAAATAACAGAAATATGCAAAAAAAAATGTACCATAAAACCAAAATATTCACTATCTACCATGCATCTGTCGCTAAAGTAGATGATTTTACAGCTTTTTACCACAGGACTTCATTCAAAAAACAAAAATAAATTCTCTTTTCATCAAGTTCCTGTCTGTGAAATTAATTCAACATTACATGTGGAATTCTCCTATCAGCTTTCATAGACACAGTACATTGTAGCCAGGCAGAGAAAAAAACCTACCCCCACTGTTTTTTTTTTACCTTATCCAACATCTTCCATAGTTTTTCAACCAAAAGGGCTGTCCTATCTTCAGTCCCTTCTTACTCTGATATTCCTGCTCAGCTTCATTTTTGAAGCTCTTTTTCATGATTGTAACTTTCAAAACCAATGGGAAAAATTCTCCTTACCAGAAACAGTGTTCCTTCTTTGGATAATTCACAAGTGCATTTTGACAAAGGGGGTATTTATGCAAATCACAAAAGACTGAAGTCTTTCCTTGCCCTAATCCCTTCCCTGCTAGTATGAGACAGAACATACCCACTGCCATTTTTGTACCACTGCCACCTTCTATCCGTTCCTTTCAGATGCAGAGACATACACAAAAAAGATTTTCTACCTAATGCATGTAGAGATCAGAAACCACTGCCTTCAAAGGACTTACCTACATATTCTAACAACAGCTGACAGCATGCACTACCCAACCATCAATTAAACAGTGGTGGTTTGAAAAGTTCTATTATAAGAGTGACCATAGACTTTGGGAATGATGCAGTGCTTGATATGTGACTTTATGGCAAGATGTCTGAGGTGAGGTATGAAGGAACATAGCCACTGCGGTCACTCAAGTACCAGTAAAATGCTGGTATCACAAAAGGTCCAAACAGAATGTCACGTATGTTAGGGCAAATGCTATGCTGAAACAACAGAACCCACTTCCCACAGTGGAAATTAAGAGTTTGGGAAACTTTCTGTAAGGCTTACACGTGCAAAGGTAAAGACTGAACATCTTTTTGATGTTGAGCACTTAACAATACAGAACTAGACTGAGATGAGCAACACCAACAAAGAACACCAGGAGGCAAATCTCCTAGACTGATTTACCTTTATTTTGATTCAATGAAGAAAGCATTAAAAAAACCAAAAGACAACATGGCAGTCGGACTAGATGATCGCTGAAGGCCACTTCCAACTGAACTATTCCATTCTATTCTATTCCAACATACCTCACATTTCTGTAACCTGGATTTCATTTGCCATTTTCTGTGTCATCTTACGCAGCAACACAAGGTACTTCTGAAACTATTCAATTGATCCTAATGCTTTGTTCTTTTGAAATATCAGACCTCTAAACCCCTGCACAGACCTTTTTCAAGGTCTTTTCTATGATAGTACAAGCCACATGCATTGTGCAGGACCTGTGTTATATGAACAGGTCTCAGCACAGACAGTTGGAGATCTACAAAGACAGTGCTCCTCCACTGCAAAAAATTTAGCATATATTGCTACACTCTTTTTTACCCATCTGTTTGTCCTTTCAGTACTCTACTGCTTGTGCCATGGCTGTTTAGTTTCTTAAGCTTCCGGTTAGAGAATCTCTTGAAAGCTTTCTGGCAATCTGAGGAATCTATAATCAACAAGACATTTTTACTGATGTCATTTTCCATGTGCAGTGACACATGATGTCGTATATCTAGAATGAAACTTTAACTCAAAAGTCCAATCTAAATTTTTAAAGGAAAAATATCCAGATTCCAAGTCAAAAGTATACAATCATTTGCTTTATCTGGTTCTTGTCAAGGCTGCTTTGCCTTCATGACACATACTTCAGAAACTTAAGAATTTATCTCATTTTTTATTTCTCAGGGTACAACAACATCATCAAAAAGCTGCATCTAAACCTCTCAGTTGCATCAAAGGAGAAATTACACATGACAATGCTAAAGACTGGCTGAAAGCAAAGAAGCTTTTATTGTAGCATCCAATTTTCTGAGAATTAAAGAACAAGTATCAAAGTGGTAGCAGCATTAAAATGAAGGTTGGAAACTGTCAATTTTTGATAAGAAGATATTTTTGAAGTGTTAGAAACTAGTCAGATGTTCCTAAGTCAATTGAGAGCAAATTAGCAGCTTAAATATTCAGGTGTACATGGAATAGGTACACGCTAAATTATGAAAAGTCTTTAAAAAGAAGCAGCTAATAGTTAGCAGAAGAGGCTATTAAACCAAATAAAATTCCATGGAAGTGAAATAGCTTCTATTGTAATTAGAATTATTAATGGAAATGAAAACACTACTTTCTTCAGGTTAACTTCCCTATTTAATAAGCCATTGCAAGGAATTCTGAAATCAACTTCAGCAACCTATCCAGGGTGATTTAGGCATTCCTCATTCTTTTAGCAAACAAACTTGTGGATGATCTGCATGTGCATTTCATAGAATCATAGAATAGTTAGGGTTGGAAAGGACCTTAAGATCATCGAGTTCCAACCCCCCTGCCATAAGCAGGGACACCTCACACTAAACCATGCCACCCAAGGCTTCATCCAATCTGGCCTTGAACACTGCCAGGAATGGAGTACTCACAGCTTCCTTGGGCAACCCATTCCAGGGCCTCACCACCCTTACAGGAAAGAATTTCTTCCTTATATCCAATCTAAACCTCCCCTGTTTAAGTTTGAACCCGTTACCCCTTGCCCTGTCACTACAGTCCCTAATGAAGAGTCCCAGCATCCTTNGAATTTCTTCCTTATATCCAATCTAAACCTCCCCTGTTTAAGTTTGAACCCGTTACCCCTTGCCCTGTCACTACAGTCCCTAATGAAGAGTCCCTCCCCAGCATCCTTGTAGGCCCCCTTCAGATACTGGAAGGCTGCTATGAGGTCTCCACGCAGCCTTCTCTTCTCCAGGCTAAACATACATACATATAAAGGAACATTCCTCCATATATTTTTTAGGTACTTTCTAGACATACATTCACAATGTGAGCAAGCTCACAAATCTCTGCCATACACAGTAAGTATGTGGAAGTTGATTTTAAAATCCTCTGAGGAAATCTGCTCTGCCAAACAAATGCAGCATCAGTCCTGCATTTCTCTGTAATAACAAACTGGTTACTAAAAATGTGAATGGAATTAACAATAGTCATTCTACAAATACTTAGGTTTAGTATCTTTTTTAACAATTCTGCCAATGTGGTTTGATCACAGCACAGATTCAAACTGACAGAACTATTTGGGAGCCTTTTAACCATTTGGACAGACATGGTGGCGCCTTTTTTATTTCCTGGTAACAGAAACTGCTATGTAAAATAATATGAAGGATCAAGTAACTCTATCCTCCACTTTTCTGTAAAACCTAGACAAATAGTGTATGAGGAGCTGTTTTCCTGCTCACTGCTCTGCCCCTTTTTTCCCCCCACCAACAAAAAACCCCAATCAAACCACAAAACCACAAACAACTGAAACCCATAGGGTTTGGGCAAGAAAACAGACATATTAACATCCTGATTCCAATTCCATCCTGGAATTCCAATGCAGCTTTGGAACTTTGAAAGGATCCTGAGAAAATCCTTGCCAGGGAAAACTACTGAATACAAAGGATGAGGCACGGGAGAGCTTATGTACCTTTAACTCATCCTGATATGATGATAACTGTAGCTAAACCAGACACATGTGACACGTGGAAATTTTAAGTGTTCTAATCAGGGTACAATTATTATTAGTTTGCCTCAAATCCAAATGCGTATTAAAACTACTGTAAACAGAAGTGTAAAGTAAGTGTACTGCACAAAGTATACTCAAACACTAATCAAAACCAGTATGCAGGTATTTTGTAACACTGTGATGATACAGCCAGATATAATGTATAAATGTTTCATGTAAATATGTGAGCAACATGACCACCAAAGGGACAAATGAAGGTATGTGTAGATGCAGTAGGTCTCCAAGTAACAGCAACTTGCCAAAGAACAAAATAAGCACAAGATATTAACAAGACAGAGAATTGCAAATAGGCAAAACATCCTGTCAAATACACGACAAGGATGACTGCAAAGAGAAACAAAAATAAGCAACATCAGGAGATGATAATACAGCCCTTCCCCCTTCTGGGGGGAGAGAGGCAAAGTGGATAAAAACATGAAGAGGAAATATGGAAGAAAAACCAAGCCTGCTTTAGTTCTATCTTTTCTCATTGAAGGAGTTCTCAAATCTGATCACCTTGATTTCAATGACTGAAATGGAAGACCACAGTCATTAGTGCTGATTATGGCAGCTATCCCTTTGGGTTTATGTATTCACAGGTAGCCTGGAAGATGATTGTTAGAGACTCATATTTTTGTATGTAGTGATAATGATGTAAGTACTAACAATTAGCAGAAATTATGTTGGTAATGACTAAATTTGGCAAAGTTGTGCTTTAAAATTTAAAACTGGCCTCACTTGTCATTATAAACACTCCACTCCAACACAGCAATCTGCATTTCCCTGATTTTACATATCCATGTACATACATACATCTACACATACACGTATGCACATCCATGATTGTACACATACTCCCAATTCAGCTATACCATATTTTCAGAATGGTGGAATCAGTAAAAGTGTGAACTTGAAGCATTCTTGACCAAGTTTCACTTGTATATGGGATTCCCAATAAGTGGGAAAATTTAAACAACTGTTTACACAACTGTAGGTATTGTATCACCCTGTTCACTACTTTTCTGCTTCACAAGTCTGCTGTAGCTCATGAATGAGGTCCTGAGTGCATGGGGTTGTAGACTTAAGGGTTACAGAAGAATACAAAACAGATTTGCCATCCACCACAATTCCAGAAGCCATGTAATTCACAGCAAATAAAGCTCAGGTTTTGCAGAAACTGACATCTTCCACAGCAAAAAAAAAAAAAAATGATGGAGAAAGAACAGAGAGAAAATCAATCAACACAGAAAGGAGGTCAACAGCGATCAACACATTTTTGTCACAGACTGTGGCAGTCTATCTCTTTATGGGAGAACTTCACCTGTGGTAGGAGATTAAGCTACCATCATAAAATAACCAAAGACTTATATTGATGAACTGTTCAAATGCAAATCAAAGTGAGTTGGCAAATGGGTGTAACATTTTTGCCTGGAATGGAGTTCTTTTCATATGGTGCAGTGCTTTCCATTTAAAACCAAAACAGCGTTTTAGCCTGTGTTTCACACATTGCTGAATCATAGCCTTCTCTGTTCCTTACACTGCCATACTGAAAATGCGACAGTATATATACCCACAGATGTGAAAATACATCAAGAGGTATTACTGCCCAGAACTTCACAATATAAGAGTATCCAAGTGAGAAGAATGAAGAACAAGAGGGAAGGACATGTAAGCTGGCTACAAACTCACCACAAAACCTCAAAAAACATCTACTCACATTTTTATGTTCTGGTAACTTTCCCATACACAGTCCCCTCTCCCAACCATGATGTGGTTCAGAGCCTGGTACATTCACACTGCTGGCACAAGTAGCATTTTGGGACAGTGCGAAGGACTTTTTGTTTTTTGCAAAGAGGAATGGCACTCTGCTGCTAATCTCAAGGGCCTAATCAGTTTTTTTCCAGAAGACATCTAAAACACCTTAACTTTTTGATTTATTCAAGGTAGACAATAAAAACACAAATAGCTGTTATAACAACCAGTGCCTCTTAGGCAGCAGACACAAAATAGTTCTTTGCTTTTCTTTTTCTCCTTCACGTGCATAAAAAAAACAACCAAACAAATAAACAAAAAAGAAAAAACAAAACCAAACTACCAACCCTCAAATGACTTCTGCCATCACTCTCAGAATCAGATGGTCATTTACCACAAGCCAGCATGCAGTCCTAGACAAGTCATCTTATCTATATATGTGATCTGCAATGGAATGACTCCAGTCTAGATATCCACATAGAAAATTGCAGCATTTGTTCTTTCACTGTGTTCTTCAAGATGCCAAGCCTGGGAAACAAGAGTCCAGCTACTCGGGACTCAGATAATCTGATATCACTGCCTTCACTGACTCTAGTCACATTTCAGACCACAGCTTACCAGTATCCAATCTCTATGTGCTAGTTCATCTAGCAGGAAGATACTTTGCAAATTACTTTAAACAGGATTACAGTTTAACTTAAAGGGGATGGTAGAAAATTTACTGACTAAAGGAGGATTCTTCAACCTAACTCCAGGCCCAGGGCCTGACTTCCTTCACCATTTTCATAGGGACTTGCTGGAGTACAAAAATAGTGAAAACATGTCACAGCAGACTATTATTTCAGAGCAAAGAGTAGGCACATCAAATGCAATGATGCCTCAAGACAGTCATTATGCTAAGAATTTAGCCAGATTGAAAAAGCAGGCGAAACAAATTCCTGGAAGAGGAATCTGTCTAAAACTCGCATAAAAAGAAATGACATCCAGCTCTGATAATTCCTGAAATATGCATAGAGTGCAGGAGAATATTCTGGGAATATCACAAAAAAGCTAAATGTTTCCTCTCCTTATATTCTTCCCTAGGCACTTGTTGTGAGCCACTGTCAAAGACAAGCTATTGGGCAAGATGAAGCTGTGGTATTTCCAAAATTTGTCATAAATACAGTACTGCAGATCCTGGCATCCCACACCCTTCTCTGTTTCATGTTAAGGTGAGTAAAGGCATAATTCATTTCTACCTATAAGAGTTCAAGAGTGAGTTGTTGTCTCTGTACTGCCTGAGTTATCAGAGAACAGCTGTCACCTCTAGCAGGGAGCAGGGCACAAGTGGCACCCATCCCAACATAGACTAGCATTCTAAGACTGAAAATGATGACACCTCAGGAACAGAAAAGCATGTTATCCTGTCCATGTTGGAATTCAAGTCATTAGAAGTCCTACCTATACAATGTACATTCAGCTAATAGAATAAGTCTTCCTTGGCAGATCACAAATCTCTGTAGAAAGCTATGCACTGCAATTCCCACAGCTATAAACATTATGTAGAGAAAGCCATGTAAACAGACACTATCTAATACTCCAAGACAGATGAGAACTCCCTTCGAACATACTCCCTATAAGCTTGGTTGTTTTCAATACAGGTGATTTGTGGATATATCTTCTACAATTGACTATGAGAAGACTCATGTCTGACTCAGGCTGAAGTGGTTCCTCAGATACAAGCTGGGGGTTGGTAGGTTCTATTCAACAGGGAGAGGTGCCCAGAAAATGGAAGAGCCAGTGTCAGATATCCTAGGCTTCTACACAGAATAATTCTAGATCAAATCCCGATCTCATCTCAATGGGACAATCTAGTTCAAATTTCTCAGCTAACAGTCTGTGTGGCAAGGGCTGACACTTGATGAAAGCAAACATGCAAAGACCATCACCCTTGGCAAAACAGATGTTTTCTCCAAACTCAGCAGTACAACATACTAACAGATGCCAAATTACATTTCATGTCAGCTCCTGCTGCTGTATCCCACAAATCAGGATAACCCTAAATAAACACTTTGGGATCACAGCTTCACCAACGGTAACAGTTACAGCAGCATCATGTCTAGGCAATTACTGCTAACCAATGGCTTGTATATAGTGATGCCATCATGAAGCATTCAAGAGATAAGCAGTTCAAGAACAAAGAAGCCTATGTTGTGAAAGTCCAGTGTTTTGAAGTAGCTGCTATACTATGGTATATTCCAGCTTACATGCAACTAGCATGAACTTATCTCTCCAAAGAGTCTCAGGCTTGAGAAGAATGGACATGAGCCAGTCCTCACTAAACCACTCAAGGTCAATGGACATACTTCTCTCTGAAGTCCTTTTCTGATTATAACACTATTGTAGAATCATAGAATCAACTAGGTTGGAAAAGACCTTTGAGATCATCAAGTCAATGTTATGTTCCCTGTTACATCAAAATCTTTTATTCTTTGCTGCGCAATCATCCAGCATGAACAGACTGGTTTGAGTGAACCTAGCTAATACTAATCTGCAGTCTGCCTGTTACGGCATTCTCTTGGAAGATGGAGTAGTATGCTCCAAAACTAGTAATTTTCTGAATTTAGTTTCTCATTTCCCTGCCCCTTTCTCTAGCATATGATCAAAGAGGTGGACAGCTCATCAACTATACCTTTTTCCAAATCACATTATATAAAATTCAACACTCCCCAGCACAAAATAACTCCTTTGCTTCTGTTCTGGAGAGAGAATTTTGGACTTCTAAAATTTACAGCCACTGCAATACATGTCTATTTTACATTAACCATATGTGCATTATACACCCAGCCTTAAATTATTTTAAAGACAAGTTGAACTATAAATCTATAAATCTTTAGGAAACATAGCTCATAAATGCAACTTAAATTCTTAACATAAAATCCTAAAAACAGTCTGCCAAAACACATCAATATGAAGAAATTTACATTCACTTGGTTGACCTGTAATTTTTGAGGACGATGAGCATGGCCCCAGAAGGGCAACATCCATAGCATTTAACCCATCCTTGACATCTGCTAATGTTTATTATGTCCATTATTACCTAGGTATGTGCCCTGTACCAATATTTATCATATTACTTTAAACAGTGTGATATATTTTAAAAAATACCAATATTCCAAACATCCAATGTTTACAAATATGTATGTTCTGTTACAAGACTGTGACTTTCAGTGAACTTAACAGCAGAATTTGTCCTTTTACCTATTAAACATAGGTGAGATCTGCTTTCATAATTTCATGTAACTTAATATAATTCACTTGATCCTTAGCCTTCTCTTAACTAGCCTGTTTCCAGAGAACCTTCACTGTCAGGCTATAGGATGAACAACTGTACCAGCAATAGCAGGCCAATCCATTTCTGGTGCTTTCTTTTCCCAGGATCCTTGGGAAGGAAACCAAGGAACAAACACTGTACTGGACAAGCCGTTTTGGTGGTGCCACATTTTCAGTGGGCTGATTTTCAAAGGACCAAAATCCTTTTGAAAATTCCACTTTCTGTCACAGTGGCACATGCAATCTCATGTCAAGTGAGAGACCTTAAGTCTTCAGGAAGAGATAGGTGGCTGGAACTAGACAACCATCACAGAATGATCCACAGCCTTTTCCCTATGCTGTCCCATAAAGATTTTTGGGAAGAGTTCAGGAATCAGACTAATCAATTGTTTTTGATGGCAGCAGCTCACCCCAAACTGTGAGTAGCACACACGGAAGACTACAGTAAGCACAGAGCAAGCCTAGTATTTCTGGAGTGGAGAAAAATATTTTTTCAAAATTACTCTTAATGTTTTATTTTCAGCTTTGCAGCAATATAAAGAAAAAGTTTAGGCCTGGGAAGTTTGGTGAATGCTTTCTCCTTGGCCAGTTACTGTGACCTTGTTTGTTACCTGTAAAGGAAAACAAAGACAGTATTTTTGTTCAGTTGAAATATCTGAACTGCCTGCTACAACTGGTTTTGATTAGCAATTACATGCAAGGTCAAGCTGCTTTGACACCATGCAGTTTGATAAGCTGCTTCCATGGTTAAGCTACAGAAACTTTAACGTTACTACCAACTCAAGTTTGACATAAATGTGAATAAAGGATTGTGTAGCCAGGAAATATTACATACCAAAATGTATCAGCAAGTCTAGCTAAAAAAGTAAATATGTGATCAAAACATTAAAAAGTGTTTACTTAGATATAGATACACACACATTTTAATTTTTATTTTTTTTTAGATATACACACAACCAAAAGGGGGCCGTTCCTTGAAGCTTCTCTGAGGTAATGTCACTATACACAGGATTCCATTCTGCCATACCTTGATAAAGATAAACAAGATAACAGGAAAGTGTCAATTGCTGAGAGGAGTGGCTTGAGAGAGGACGTCTGCAAGACTGGAGCAGAGTAGGGGGAGATCAGTGTCCAGGAGCCTCACCTCAGAGCGCCAAGAGCCACCAAGGGAGCCTCAAGTCTTTGATAGGTCTTGCCCGGAAGCCGGCAGCCGGTGGCGGAGCCAGGAGGCTTGGCAGCAGCTGTGGGTGGTTAAAAACCTGCCCAGGGAGCACGAGCGACCGGGAGCGCGGGGAACAGAGCGAGTCAAGAGCGGATCAAGGCAGTTTGCACGGGCAGGCGAGTGGGATGGTGAGCACTCACCGTATGAGCAAGGTAAGGTCTGGGAGCTCTGCTCTGGCTGCCCCAGCGGTGGCCAACATAGGCACCCATACAGAGCTGGTGAGAGGGGAGGCTGCAGTGCAGAATGGGCAGGGCTGCACTTGGTGTTCACTGGTGGAGGTCCTGCTGCAGCAGGTGGCTGAGCTGTGGGATGCAGTTAATAGGCTGTGAGATGTCAGGGAAGCTGAGAGGGAACAGGACTGTTTGCTCTAGGATCAAAATGTGCGGGAGCCTCAAGTTTCCCCTCTGGAAGAAAGGAGCGAGGAGGCCGCTAACCTGGGAAGATGGCAATTAGCAACAAAGAAAACCAACAAAAAAGGAGGAAGAGGACAGTTAAAAGCAAGGGGCTTCCTCCTACATCTGTTGTCCCCATCCAGAACTGTTCCGCGGTCCTGCAGGGGGCTAACGAGGAAATGCGCTTGCATCGGGAACAGCCGCTGGGGCGCTGGTTAAGAAGATCTCTACTGGTGCTGTCAGGAAAAAGCAGCGGGTCCTAGTAGTGGGGGACTCTGCTTTGAAAGGCATGGAAGCACCCATCTGTTGGCCTGATCCGGTCTCGAGGGAGGTGTGTTGCCTACCCGGAGCACGGATCAGGGATGTTGCGGAGAGGCTGCCTGCTCTGGTAAGTCCCATGGACTATTACCCGCTTCTAGTGATCCATGTGGGTGCTAGGGACGTAGACAGTAGTAGCCTGGTGGACATAAAGAAGGACTACAGAGCCCTGGGAGAGGTGGTTAGGGGCTCTGGAGCTCAGACTGTTTTATCATCCATTCTCCAGGATACAGGGGAGGACCTTAAAATATCCAGGAGTATTGGACAGGTTAATAAATGGTTGCAAGAGTGGTGTCATGGCCAAGGGTTTGGGTACCTTGAACATGGGACAGGAGTCTGTAGGTCAGGTCTACTGGGGGATGGTGGACATGCTCTGATAAATAAGGGGAAGAGTGGGCTTGGTAAGAGGCTTGCCAGACTTGTCAAGGATGCTTTAAAATAGATATGTTGGGGGAGGGGAGGCATTGTTCCATCCCAACACGCCCAGTCGGTTGCTACCACCTATAAAATATGCTTGGAGCAGCATAGCAACATTCCAGCTGCTCCAGCTAATGAGCTGGCCTCATTTGGAGCTCAGCTCAGGTGTCTCTATACAAACACCCACAGCATGAGAAACAAACAAGAGGAATTAGAGGTGTGTGCCCATCTGCGGGGATATGATATAATAGGCATCACAGAAACATGGTGAGATGGCTCCTATGATGGGAGTGTTGGAATGGAAGGTTACAGGCTCTTTAGGAAACACAGGCCTGATAGGCAGGGAGGGGGAGTTGCCCTTTATGGTAGGGATAGGCTGGAGACTATGGAACTCTCTCTGGGGACAGGTGAGCAGTTAACAGAGAGTTTGTGGGTCAGGGTTAAAGGGAGAACAGCAATGGGAGACACAACTGTGGGGATCTGTTACAGACCGCCTGATCAAGAGGACTCTGTGAATGAAGCGCTCTACAGAGAAATAGGAAAAGCCTCAAACTCGCAGGCCCTTGTTCTCATGGGGGACTTCAACCACCAAGACATCTGTTGGAGCAACGGCACAGCCCGGCACAAGCGATCCAGGAGGTTCCTCGATTGTGTGGAAGACAACTTCCTTCTGCAAGTAACAGAGGAGCTGACAAGGAGAGGTGCCCTGCTTGACATCGTGCTCACCAACAGAAAAGAGTTCGTTGGAAATGTGACGCTCCAGGGCAGCCTTGGATGCAGTGATCATGAGATGGTAGAATTCGAAATCCTCAGGATGGTGAGAAGAGCGTGCAGCAAACTCATTGCCATGGACTTCAAGAGAGCAGACTTTGGGCCCTTAAGGAACCTGCTTAGTAAGGTTCCATGGGATATAGCCCTAGAGGGCAGGGGGGCCCAAGACGGCTGGATCATATTCAAGGATCACCTGCTACAAGCTCAGGAGTGTTGCATCCCAACTAGAAGGAAGTGCAGCAGGAGGGCCAAGAGACCTCCATGGACAAATAAGGAGCTGCTGAGAAAAATTTGAATGAAGAAAGAGGCTTATAAGAAGGTGGAAGCAAGGACAGGCAGCCTGGGATGAATACAGGAATGTTGCCTGGGAAGCTAGGCAACATGTAAGGAAAACTAAGGCCCAGTTAGAATTAAACTTAGTAAGGGATATTAAGGATAACAAGGATAACTACAGGTATATTGCAAATAAAAGACAGACCAGGAACAACGCAGGCCCCCTCCGGAAGCTATCAGGGGAACTGGCTACACAGGATTTGGAGAAGGCTGAGGTTCTCAATGACTTCTTTGCCTCGATCTTCAACGGGAAAGGCTCCGACTACACCACCGAAGTCTTGGAAGACAGACGCAGGGACTGTGAGAATGAAGACCTTGAGCCCACTCTAGGAGATGTTCTGGTTCAAGACCATTTTAAGAACCTGAACGTGCACAAGTCCATGGGACCTAATGAAATCCATCTGCGGGTCCTGAAGGAGCTGGCAAGTGAAGTTGCTGAGCCACCGGCCATCATATCTGAGAGATCATGGCAGTCAGGGGAAGTTCCCGAAGACTGGAAAAGGGGAAATATAACCCCCATTTTCAAGAACCAGAAAATGGATGACCCAGAGAACTACAGACCAGTCAGTCTCACCTCTGTGCCTGGCAAAATCTTGGAGCACATTCTCCTGGAAGGCATGCTAAGGCGCATGAAAAACAACAAGGTGCTTGGTGGCAGCCAGCATGGCTTCACTAGGGGGAAATCCTGCCTGACCAATTTGGTGGCCTTCTATGATGGGGCTATGGAACTAATGGACAGGGGTAGAGCAGTTGACGTCATCTACCTGGACTTGTGTGAAGCGTTCCACACTGTCCAACACAACATCCTTGTCTCTAAATTGGAGAGACATCAATTTGATAGATGGAGCACTCAGTGGATAAAGAACTGGCTGGATGGCCACACACTAACAGTTGTGGTCAATGGCTTAGTATCTGGCTGGAAACCAGTGACAAGTGGTGCTCCTCAGGGATCAGTGTTGGGACCAGTCCTGTTTAACATCTTTGTTGCTGACATGGACAGTGGGATTGAGTGCGCCCTCAGCAAGTTTGCCAGTGACACCAAGCTGGGTGGTTTGGTGGATACACTGGAGGGAAGGAATGCCATCCAGAGGGACCTGGACACGCTTGTGAGGTGGGCTGATGCCAACCTCATGAAGTTTAACCATGTCAAGTGCAAGGTCCTACACCTGGGTCAGAGCAATCCCAGGCACAGCTACAGGTTGGGCAAAGAGAAGAGTGAGAGCAGCCCTGTGGAGAAGGACTTCAGGGTGGCGGTCAATGAGAACATGAACATGAGTCAACTGCAGTGTGCGCTTGCAGCCCAGAAAGCCAACTGTATCCTGGGCTGCATCAAAAGGAGCGTGACCAGCAGGTTGAAGGAGGTGATCCTGCTCTCGTGAGACCTCACTTACAGTATTGTATGCAGTTCTGGTGTCCTCAACATAAAAAGGACATGGAGCTGTTGGAACAAGTCCAGAGGAGGGCCATGAAGGGGCCTGGAGCATCTCCCATATGAAGACAGGCTGCGAATGTTGGGGTTGTTGAGCCTGGGGAAGAGAAGGCTGCGTGGAGACCTCATAGCAGCCTTCCAGTATCTGAAGGGGGCCTACAAGAATGCTGGGGAGGGACTCTTCATTAGGGACTGTAGTGACAGGACAAGGAGTAATGGGTTCAAAATTAAGCAGGAGAGGTTTAGATTGAATATAGGGAAGAAATTCTTTACTGTTAGTGTGGTGAAGCCCTGGAATGGGTTGCCCAAGGAAGCTGTGAGTGCTCCATCCCTGGCAGTGTTCAAGGCCAGATTGGATGAAGCACTGGGTGACATGGTTTAGTGTGAGGTGTCCCGCTTATGGCAGGGGGCTTGGAACTAGGTCCCTTCCAACCCTAACCATTCTATGATTCTATGATTTTTCATAAACCACAACAGCTTTTATCCCAGTTATAAAAATGTTCATTCTGCCATCTATCTGCTGCAGTAAGCCTGTGAATTCTCCTTACAATTGCAGCCTGGCTGGTGATTAAAAAAAAAAAGGATTTGGAGAAGTTAAAAACAGATAACGGGATTCTTACATGACTGCAGTATAGTCTGACATTTCTAAGGAACACTGTGCCTTCCTGCCAGTGAACAAAAGAGGCATGAGAAGTGTCTCCTGTCACTAAATAAGCTATGAGATCTATCCATTTGGAAAGATGGGCCCTATGTAGCCTATTATTTACAGAAGTTAGGACATTCTGATTTTGTTGTAAAATTAAACACATCACCAGAGTACCACTTCCCAGTAACATGTATGAATTCTCTGTATTTACATCAAATCTATGTTAATTTATTATTAAAATGTACGCCAAATATTCTGACAGACATGAGGCACTCCTATTGTCATGAAATGGCTTTGTGCCTTACTTAAGTATTTACTTCTGCAGATGAACTATTCAAGAACAAAGTCACCAGAACCACAGTTTTAATTATATTTGTTTAATTCATGGAAAAAGCACTAGTGAGTAGAATGCTCTATTGCCTGTAAACAGACACTCCTGCAAAGGAAAAAAATCCAAATATCTCTTAGTGGGACAGAGCATCATTCAATAATGATGAGGGAGAAGACATATAAAATTTAGAACTATCAAACTCACTGAAACAAACTTCATTTCTTATGACAGCTGCAATGAGAAAGACTGTGCTTTTATTTCCTACAATACACTAACTACACTTATAGATTCTTTAGCAAGTCAAAGCTCAAGGAAAATCATGTAACAAAATGCTTAACCTTCATCTTACTTAAAACTGATCTGTAATGACCTCCTTGAACTTCTTAATGAGAAATCTTTCCCTAGACTACACAAAACTTCCTTTGCAGTGTCTCCTTCCAGTTATCGCAGCTCACTACATAATTTTGTTCTAAAGCAAGGCCAGACAGCTTTTCATTGGGCTTTCAAAGTTTAACTGGCTTATGCTCAGTAAATTAATACAAAGAAAAGGTTATCTATACTACAAAGATACATGTTTGAGATATACATATATCTATAGTGTGTATATATATATCTCTAAAGATATGCAATAAGATTGTCTTACAAATAAGAGACACGAAGACAGGGGAAAATATGCAAAAGAAACCAGGAAATAAATGACTGAAGCAAACAAAAGGAAAGAAGTGAGAAAGGGTAAAGATGGAAACAATTGGTGGCACTAAAGCACACTGGCAAGAAACAACTGCAGATAATGGAATGGGACAATATATGAAGAAATAGGCAGAAATATGAAAACAGGAAGATTAACAGTCAGGGGAAAGGTACCTTCCTGCAAACAATATGAAATTCAACTAAAAATTCTCAAATCTTTAAGTGTCTTTCAGAATAGCTGGCTGCTAGCACATTCATTAAAAAATGTGTTTCAATGGCCTAGTAATAACGTAAATAGTTGAAAGGACAATTGAATGCCATCAGCATCTCCATTTACTCAAATGATACAGGGCTGTGTCACTAGGTATGGATGATGACAACTCACATGAGGAGACAATATAACATTTACAGGTTAATTAAGTTTTAAAATTACCATGAAAAGAAAGCATAAAAATTAACTAAATCATAAAGGCAATGACAGTCATTTTAGCATTACGCAAGCAAAAGCTATTAAAATCTTGTATCCCTGAACAGAGTAAGAGGAGTATCCCATCATAAAGGAGTCAGATACACAGTATTTCATAGGAGTAAATGGGAAGCACTTGCTACTAACAATCACTGGAATCTTAGAGCAGTTTCCATTTTCCTTAAGAACCAAAAAAGTTTTGAACTTTCATGTAATGATTTTATAATGAATAGAGATAATTACCAAAATTTCAACACTTAGCAAAATTTAATACTACTACTTAAAAATTGGAAAGACATAAATATTGTCTTGCTTAGATAACAAGTCAACACAGAACTACCACCTCAGTATTAACCTGCTGTATGATCAAAACCACTTTATTTCAGCTCTTAACTGAATAGTGAACATTGTAAGATGCAACAACTGTGAAACAGAAGTTATTCTTTTGCTTAGTTTGTAGAGATGAGCTCACTTATGTCTACCTACAGGAAATGGAATGCTTCCCTGGAGAAAAAAGCATTTTAGCTACTTCACCTTTAGTATTTCCTGTTGGATTAGCATCTGAACACTCCGTACCATTTCTAAGTATCACAAACATTATTTTCATAGAGAGTCATCACCATATAATTGAATGTTTGATCCTCAGATTTTTTTAAAAGTTAAATATAATGCAGGAAAACTTGATGCAGAAAACAGAAATTTAAACTTTCCCATTTTCAGCTGCTCTAGTACCAACACTAGTTGGTACTACAAACACTAGTTTCAGAAACTTTTGCTTTATTTTTCATAATAACTCAGGCATTTCTCAGAACAAAGCAGTTCTTGAATTTAAAAGTAGTTATCAGTACAGATAAACAACATGTAACATCAAAGTTCAGAGTATATTGGCAAATACATTCAGAAACAGAGAATTTTATTTTAGTTATTTAATTAGTTTTGTGATTTTGTAAGCTGTTTCAAGAGTCCTCTTCAAACCATGTCATATTTAATACTGTCCTAGTGTAGCATGTTAAAAATCAGCCAGGATACCTATTGTGAGTAGATAAATGGAAGTGCTTTGAGTAGCTTTCAGACATTTTTACATTCTAATGTTGTGCTCTTCCCATTATTAATACCTAGTTCAAGATTCTCATTTGTTCCTGTCAACTGATCCTAGAGAATACTGATACAGTGCAAGACTGTTTTACAAGGAAAGGAGATAATCTTTTCCTTCCATTCCCATCACCCTGTTTCCTTAATCTTCTGTGACTACTGAAGATATCACCAGTTGCCCTATTTCTCATACAGTACCAATTGCTTTCTTGTGACAAAAGCCTGCAGCATCTCAATTAGCTCTCATGATTATTATTTTTTTCTCATTAAAGACCTAGATTGTGAAAAAGCATAATTCATGTACTCAAGGCTAAATGATTTTACATGTAAAACTAACAGAAGGAAAAGACATGCCAGCATCTCCTTTAGAATACTGTCTGCATTAATAAGCTATTCAAAAGGATGAATATTATCAGGATCAGGCAACTTTTATGAGATGTCTGTTGCAGCTGATTGCAGAAATAGCTTGTTACTAGCTATCAGTTGTACCAGATTCAGTCAGTCCACTCATTGTCAGGTATGCATTTTCTTCTTTTTTCACATGATTGCAGATAAAATAATATTTTCACTGATGTTTTTAGTTAACTTACTGCTTTCATAGGGTAACTGTCTTTGGAGAATGATGCAGAATGGAAAAGAATTAAGAAAGAAAGAGTTGCCTATGGCTTATGTATTTTTTTAAATTGTCATACTTATCTTTTATTTTCAGCATTCATGTTTTTATGCACCACAAAAAGACAACTTGGTAATCTTGAATCAGTGAGGTCAACTGAGGCAGCATAAGTATTGCATGCACCCCAGAACTCTGATACCAAAGTAAAACCACTTTGAACTCTTTCCTTTATCAATAAATTCCTGATGAACAGAGATTCCAAACTGACAAGATTTCAGGTAGGAAAAAAGGGGAAGAGAGTCCAATATATGGAATATATTTGTATTTATATGCATAAATACTTTTTCACAATGCAGTGCACAAAATCTTATTTAGAGTAACATCAGTTTTGTATTAATCAAAATAACATACACATGCATATTTTGCTGTTGAAAAATTTCAAGAAGTGTCATTTTGGCTTTGGGAAATGAAAGTGTACTTCACATAAAGATGTAGATGGGGGTGGAAGGGTGAATCGACACGGATGCATCCATCCATCAACTCTGTCAATGGATGACCTTCACAATTGCCATCACATATGGAAGAGTCCTGTCCTCCTACAGCAACAGTTTCTGGCCACTTAGGACACCATGGGGCCCTTCAGTCAACTAAATTCTGCCCCAATGTCAAAAGTATCTGTAGCTGCCTTAGGTTCTGTAAATAACATTAATTTGACTCTCATAACTTAGACAGAAAAACAACATCAACCTGCCAAGACAAATTCAAGGTTCCAAGGAGTAGTCTTCTGCTAACTACTATGTCTGTATTATCTTCTAAGTACTTTTTGTCACATGAATAAAACCATAATTGCCAGGAAAAATTAATGAGACACAGCTGTAATGTAAGCTTGTAGTGAACTCATCCAAAGCTGTATTCCTATAGCCTCACTAGGTATTCCAAAACCTCATGATTATACCTGAAAATGACAGTACAATCAATAAACCTTAATGATGGATAAATGAGCAGCAGATTTCATAGATGGCCTCAGTTCTTGGGTATTTGCATGAGGAGATGATTTCTGGATAGGCATGGAGTTTGAAGTAAGCCTGCCAGCCAAGAGTGGATGCAGCAAATGTCTGCTGGAAACATGGGCTGGAAAAAACAGAAAAAATTCTGCACTTGTTCACCTGATGATAAAACTAAAGAAAAAGCATGAATCAGCATGCAGGGCCAAAAATAATTATCTAGCAATATAAGGTCTTCAATCAGTTTTGCATTCATCACAGATAGAAGTCTGGCATGCTCAAAGACATATGTGCAGATGCCAAGAATATAACAAACCTGAGACAAGAATTTACTGGCATGCTTAGGCACACTTGCCTTTCCTTTTTTTTTTTTTTGTTGGAATGGGGGACTGAATGGATTTGTTATTAGCATAGTTTTGGACTCAGCTGAGCAAACAATAACGAGATGCTGGTTTGGGGTTACTGACTGAACTGGCTGCAAGTTAACCTGCTATTCAGATACCAAAAAAAAAAAAACAACCCGAAACGAAATTCCTGACTACAACTCCAGGGGAAAAAAAATAAAATAAACCCCTAGAATTTACACGCTTTCAAAATATTCAGACTTCAGTAAGCACTGTGTAAGAGACACTGTATAATGACAGTAACAATTCCAAGAAAACGTGATAAAATGCCCCTGAGTCTTAGAGAGATTACCACAAAATAATCCCAATACTGACAAGAGCTTAGCAATTGTAAGGCTTAACTAGCCAACTAACTTTTGCAACATGACAAGAAGTAATGGTTGAATCTTTTAGGCTGAACATAAAACAGGAGATTCACGCTGGATGTGAGGAAAGAATTTTTTACAATGAGGGTGGTGGATGCTGCATCCCTGGAGACACTCAAGGCCAGGCTGAATGTGGTTCTAGGCAAGCTGGTCTAGTTGAAGATCTTCCTGCTTATTGCAGGGGGGTTGAACTAGATGACCTTTGAAGGTCCCTTCCAACCCAAACTATTCTATGATTCTAACTACAAGATAATACAGATACACAGCACCACACTTAAAAGGAGGGATGTTTTCTTTTGGTATAAATACTTCATCTGTCTCAGATTTAAGCTTCACTTATGGGAACAAGAAAGCAATGACAGTGAAAATTCCCTTATCATCTGTACTTCCTTTATTACTCAAAGGCTAGTGTTTCAAAAAGTACAATTTATTACTATTCTCATGAAAAGAGTCTCTAAATACACATTAGAAAGGCAGGTGCAAGCTGACCAAAGAGCAGAATCATACATATATCATAATTATGCAGCATTAAGAACTCAATAACCCATGTTGATGGGTTACTGCAGACACTTCAGAAGTATAATGACTTCCCCTAAAAAGGCAGGTCTGATGAGACTGCTATTTTGTTCTCAGCCATCAGTCAAATTTGCTGTTAAGTCGACAGCATATGCTAACATAAGAGTATTATTAAAGAAGAGAAAAAAGACATTTTCCCATCAATGTATACACTCTCCTTGAAGCCCTTTTATTTTAGTTGGAGGGTGCTGTGGGAGCAGGGGAGGGAATTCTCACTGAAGGTCTGAGTGAAGTTGACTTCACCTTTCTTTTGAATACTTAGAATTCAATATTTTTGTGGCCTCAAGTTTGCTATAATCCTGAACATGCAGTGCTTAATATTAACATGAAACAAAATATATTCCTTAAAACATAATACCTTTAACTGCATTTTAAATATCTTAATGTATGCTGCATAAGAATCAATAAAGACCTGTGCAATAATACTATAATACTGTCATACATTTCAAAGCAACATTCAGTTGCATCAAGTACTGAAGCGCATCTATAGTGCTTAACCTGAAATGATCTTTTTTAAAAGGAAAAGTTTGTATTGGTATCTTGGGTAAATTCTCTGCAAAACTTGACTTAAATGTCCTAGTAATTTCACTCTTAAAAAAACAGTGATGAAGGAATCTACTTATCCTGCAAACCACAGTTTTTTGGTTTGTTGTGGAGTTTTTTTTGCCTTTTTTAGTGGTATTTAAACCAAGTAGTATCACAACTTAACATCATGACCATTAATGATGTTTTAGTTCAAAGGAGTAAAAAGCAGATCACCTCGATTTTGTGCTGTAATTTTATACAGGCTAAAGAATAAACATTGAATGTTCTTGAATTAAAACACTATACTTGTCAAAATACTGAGTTGACTCCAAGTGTTCAGAAAAACATTTACATGAGGATCTTAGTGACATGGTTTAGAGGTGGACTTGGCAGTCCTGGGATAACAGCTGGGCTTGATCCTAAAGGTCTTTTTCAACCTAGTTGATCCTATGATTCAGTAAACTATCTGAACACATTCCTCTGAGACAGATGTCCATTTGTAGCTGAATGTTGCATCCACAGCATACTGCTGAATACAACAGTGGCCAAATTTTATATATCAAATCACCATTTTGTTTCTGACAAAAAAGATGCTTGTGAAAATAAAGCAAAAAACAGTCAAGAACTGACGCTTTCATCACTGGCATTTTCTTCTACCTCTCTGTGTTTGACACTAAGAGACCTCTTAGCCCAGGAACTGTCTCTGGACCATGTCCACCTGATGGCTACCAGTGAACTCACAGTCCATCAATCTGAATACCCAGTTTTGAGGTCCTTTATATATGTGTCTACTATGATATGTGTGTGGCAATGAGTTTGACAATGTAATTACTTAATAATTAGTCTCATTTTATTGCTGACAGATAATTTCACTGACTGTTATCAAACAATGAGAAATGGTGAATAATGAGCCAATCACCTTTTATCACATCACTCAATGTCATTGACTTCTGTCACATTATCTTTCAGCACCTCTTTCACAAGCCAAAGAGCTGTAATATGTTCTATCATCTGTTGAAGAATGTGCAGCATCTCCTCAGTATGTTTCCTGCCTCTCCCCAGTTTGTTTCAAAACCTGTATCTTTTTTGAGTTAGAATAACTTTAAGTGCCTATGGCACTTAAAATTAACAGAAACATAACCACTTTTTTCCATTATACATTTTTTATATTGCTTTTGGTTCCTATTCTACTAATTCGTAATATTCCATTCAATTTTCTGATCATCACTGAGCTGTGATCTCACATTTTCAGAAAGTTCCACTCAATAATTCCAGTACTCCTCTTTGAGCATCCAGCAATACTCAAAAACAGATGACTGGGGGCAAGAGCTAGAACAAACATCCTTTGAGAAATTACTTAGCATCTATTGAGAATTAAAGTTACATGCCTAGAAAATAATACTGCTGTTTTAGTAGCAACTACCCTGATTAATTCACTATTATTCAGCTAAAGCTCTCACTTTCCTACTAGCTTTCTTGTTCAAATAATTTATGAGTTCAGTTAATAGCATATGTTCCAGTACCTCTTATTCCAACACATCACTGATAACCTGTCTCATCTGGCTTTAAAAAAGAAATAAAAATTAACCATTTATTCCCACTCTCCCAGGTATTTAAGGAACCTCTCAGACTTCCCTCCTACAACTCAGGCTCTTTGCAAGTTTTTGGTAATAAATATTTTAGAAACTTTGAGGAAATTAATTGATAGTTCACTTGCATGCGTTCTTTGTTTATGACAGGAGGTAAAACACATATAATTATTTCCTATGACACTATTCCAGAACTCTTTATGTCATATCATATGTCAAGGTATGCTGAAGCTTTTAACAGATGGACTAGGAATATTCCTAGTTCCCTCTCACTGCTAGTAAAGGAGACTCCAGCCAGATTTGGTACATGCAGCCTGGAAAACATGCTCCTTTAAATTTCAAAGCAGCTCTTTAAAAGCTTACACTCATTGTAGGTATGTGATGGGGGAGGAGAAAAACAGCAGCAAGAATCAAAACCACCCTTTGTAGAACAGAACTTTAAACAGTTAAGTGGAAGAAAGTGACAACAACATGACAAAGGGCTTCCGTAGGGAATTTCTGTCTACAAGTAGTGCCTTGTTAGAATGAACTACTCCCCCAAACTGATCAAACCCCAGTTCAGAAAAAAAGTGCACAGTGTCCAGATGCAAAAAAAAAATCTGAATTTTCACAGTCAGTAGAGGACTGGGTAAGAGTTGCTAAAATTCAATTTCACTGGGATTCAAGAGGTTTTTATAGTGTCTCCTGCTTTTTTTTTAATTTATTTTTTATTTTAAACATCCATCTTCCTGTCTATTATAGAATAACTGGAACAAAGATGCTCATCATCCTTCCTGCTAATGCTGGTGACAATGTAAAGCAGAAAGTGAGCTTCATAAAACCAGCAAATGATTCATAGATACATACAAGGTAGTTCTGCTCTGTCACTTAAAAGTGGAACCTCCCTTAGGGCATGTATTTTTCACTTAAAATTGTACCATTTATTAAAAACATTGAACAGTCTAGAAAGAATCCTCTCTCCCTGCAGAATCTCAGAATTGCTCTTCATAAATCTTCAACTATTTAGGAAATGGGTGCTGAAGCCAAAGCACCAAATGCTGTGCTAAAACCAGATGTGTATTTTTTTATGATTGCAATTATAAAGTTAGTTGCTATACACATCATTTGATGTGATCCATATAGTTTACCATTCTTCCAGGTAAGAACAGAAAACCTATGCCTCACCCTTCTTTCTTCAAACTAAGGCTTTACTGAAGACTAGCATCTCCTTAATGCAAAACCGTGAAGACATGCAAAGTATTTTTGCCTGGAACAAACTGCTAAAGAAACCTCTCTTGTTTTGGAAAAATCTTCACCTATATTTTGAATACATTAATACTTTTTTTAAAGCAACAAGTTCAAAATAAAATCCTGCAAGGTAGTTTCTAAAGAGACACAGCTATTAAAAACAAACAAACAATAAAAGCCCAACCCAACTGACACAAACAAAACAAAAAACAAACACAAAATCCTGTGAATACATATGTAAGACTCTGACAAACCAGGTAAGCTAACTGATAAAAGTTAATTTCACTGGTGATATATCCAAAACATCATGTTTTCTTGACAAAGGAAACCCAGTTCCCCTTGCTTTTTGGTTTACATAGTACACAGCACTATCCAGAGTTCTCAGCTCTCATCAGCAATTTCTGAAACTGATGTAAGAATAATTTGCGTACATTTTGAACTTCCTGAAACTTAAAATAATGCAACAAATCAACAGCTTCTTGAACACCATTGATCTTGATTCAGACAAATCCCAACATATTCAGTAAGCATCCATTATTTTCACTGACAGAGAAAAGTGAAGCAGCATACTGTCATGAGTTTGTTAACCTGTCAAAAAAGGGAAGCCCTGATGTCTGAAGAATTAATCACTCAATGCTCAAGCAGCTGCCATTTACTATAAAAAGTGAATTTACCATAAAATGCTAGTTGGAGAATATGAAGCAACAGGGATTTGTATGCTACCATACAACACACATACCAAACACTATCGTATCTACCATACAAACAGATAGAAGTAATTCCCCAACCATAATGTGTCTTCCTACCAATGCCCACTGGTTTCAGGCCCCCAGAATGAAGCTGGTAGAATCACAATATTCCTCCAAGAATTTTATAGACTGATAAGAATTTTATAGACTGATAAGAAAAGGAAAGCATTCTCCACACTGACAAGACCATTAACATTTTTTCAGCTGGACTTGTCTTGCACTGGAAACAGCAACTCAAGAACTTCCTGGGATGACCTTGCATTAGCCAGCCACTGAGCTAAAGGAAGGAGGTGATCTCACTGTCTAGAAGGCTTAGTGAACTCATCACATGCCCGAAATCCTGAGAACTTGACTTCCTTCTAGGTCTGTGAAGAACACAGGTCATCCAACAATGAATGTCCCAAGAGAAGTAATAACATGACCCTGCACTTCCAACAAGAAGATGTCTCTGGCCAGTGCCAAGACATAGTAAATGGTTTTCTAAAAAATGAACGCTCTTTCTAAAGACCAGAAGGCTTCAGAACCCAGTATCAGCTCAAATAACAAAGAGGAAGTGGTGGGCCATTTCTGGACTTCCACAGTTGCTGCTACCATACTCTTCAAGCCTGGTTATGACCTCATTTCTCAAATTCCTTTGGGAAGTTTGTTTTTGAGAGTGGAGTAGGAGATTCCAGGAAAAAAAATAAAAAAATAAAGAAATCAGACAAATCTTTCAATCTCTATTCTCTTTTTCTGGCATTTAATAAATACTTGCAGTTTCTTAAATTGGCACCACGTAAAGACAGTACTTTCTATGTATGTGTATGTCCACCTACATTGTGACAAATGCATATAAAAAACCATGGGCATCTTCAAAACTTCTACCAAAAATCTTCATGCAAAATTTCATAGCCTGAAAAAGTGTTGTATCTAAAAATCAAGACAGGGAAACGTTACCATTTTTCATAAAAAAAGTTGGAAATTTGTTTACAAAACTGCCACAGGGTGTGGTATAAACATATATATATATATGCCATTTCGTCTTTTTCTGTAATTAATGCATGTTTCTGTTTTGTACACATACAGTTTCGCTAAACTTGAAACTTTCCCCTCAAAACTCGTATTCTAAAATCTATCTACGGTCCTACACTTGGATCAGAGCAATCCCAGCCACAGCTACAGGTTGGGCAAAGACGAGATTCAGAGCAGCCCTGCGGAGAAGGACTTGGGGGTGGTGGTCAATGAGAACATGAAAATGAGCTGGCTTCAGTGTGTGCTCATAGCCCAGAAAGCCAACTGTATCCTGAGCTGCATCAAAAGGAGCGTGACCAGCAGGTCATGAGACCTCACCTGGAGTCTTGTGTGCAGTTCTGGTGTCCTCAACATAAAAAGGATATGGAGCTGTTGGAACAAGTCCAGAGGAGGGCCATAAGGATGATCAGGGGACTGAAGCATCTCCCATACAAAGACAGGCTGAGAGAGTTGGGGCTGTTCAGCCTGGGGAAGAGAAGGCTGCGTGGAGACCTCATAGCAGCCTTCCAGTATCTGAAGGGGGCCTACAAGAATGCTGGGGAGGGACTCTTCATTAGGGACTGTAGTGACAGGACAAGGAGTAACAGTTTCAAACTTAAACAGAAGAGGTTTAGATTGGATCTAAGGAAGAAATTCTTTCCTGTTAGGGTGGTGAGGCACTGGAATGGGTTGCCCAGGGAGGTTGTGAGTGCTCCATCCCTGGTGGTGTTCAAGGCCAAGTTGGACGAAGTCTTGGGTGGCATGGTTTAGTGTGAGGTGTCCCTGTTTATGGCAGGGGAGTTGGAACTCGATGATCTTAAGGTCCTTTCCAACCCTAACTATTCTATGATTCTACAGCACAGAGAAACATGTTTTTACCAGTAATTTTTTACAATATTAAAAAGCAATGTTGTTTACTATACAAAATCCAAACTCTGTAGAACAACTCGTAGAAAGCAAGTTGTACCCCAAGTTATATAGACAGGATATTATGAAGTTTTCGGATTTGTTTATAATAAATACTCATCTTCAGAAATAGGGAATGCTTAATGCACAACCACAAGTGATTTATGTAATTCATAAAAAAATTCCCAAATACATTGCAATAACCAAAAAGTAATTCAAATTCAAAGGCTGATACATGTTATGTGTCTTTAATCAACAACACTATTGACAAATATATTAATTTGGAACATCATGGTGAGCTTCTCCACTGAAGTGGAAAATAAATAATTAGATGTTCAGTATCATTGTGTTAGATCTAAACCTCCACATATTAGCAGAAAGCAGGTAAATTTAACATAGAATCATAGAACAGTTAGGGTTGGAAAGGACCTTAAGATCATCTAGTTCCAACCCCTCTGCCATAGGCAGGGGCACCTCACACTAAACCATGCCACCCAAGGCTTCATCCAATCTGGCCTTGAACACTGCCAGGGATGGAGCACTCACAACTTCCTTGGGCAACCAATTCCAGGGCCTCACCACCCTAACAGGAAAGAACTTCCTCCTTATATTCAATCTAAACTTCCCCTGTTTAAGCTTAAACCTGTTACCCTTTGTCCTATCACTACAGTCCCTAATGAAGAGTCCCTCCCCAGCATTCTTGTAGGCCCCCTTCAGATACTGGAAGGCTGCTATGAGGTCTCCATATCACATTTAATATAATAACAATTTGTTAAGAGACTGTGGATTACCAAGATTTTCAGGGACACCTGAAAATACAGCATAATAGAGAATAAGGGTTTTTTCAATACTACTTGTAGTTTTCCTCTAATGTTTTCATAAATGTGTACAAATGTTGACCTCACATGACCTTTAGAAATTACCTAAAACACAGTAGTTAATCAAACAGCTCAATAATTTGACACTTATTACAATAAGGGTGATAAAATACTGGAACAGGTTGCCCAGGTGTCATCCCTGGAGACATTCAAGTCCAGGCTGGATGTGGTTCTGGGCAACCTGATCTAGTTGAAGATGTCCATGCTCACTGCAGGGGGGCTGGACTAGATGACCTTTGGAGGTCCCTTCCAACCCAAGCTATTCTATGATATTATTCCCCATTATTTCCTGACTAAAGTCACTTATTATAAGTAACTGTCAGAAACTAAAGCACTTATATTACCTTGGTAATTTTCATGAGGTTTGTGGACAGCATTTTAATTACAAATAGTATACATCATATGATTACAAGTTACGTTGCCCTGGTGTATTTTGACACTCAGGGAAAAGTATTTGGTTGCTCAGTGAAAAATGATGTATTAAGCAGAATTTCTGCACTAGAAGCCTCAAGAGCACTTTCTTTCCTTGAAAGATGTGATGTTTTGTAATAAAACCTTCATAACAGAAATACATATGACTCCTACTTTGGGTTTTATGACAGTTGATAAGGCACAGTAATACCCACATTGATACATCATATAGTACCTATGGGCAAGCAATAGATTCACTTTCACAAGAAAAACACTTTGAAAAGCTAGTCAATGACAGCTTAGAATGACACCTTCTTTTAATGTACTACATATGCTTGCTTCTGAGCAAACCAAGTTTTAACTGTCATGATGTCAAGAAAAATGGCAATACCCTAGCAAGCTCTATCTTTTTAAAGAAGGACTAGAGAACATTTCACAATAGAACATAAGTTTTATATGTTTAATAAAGTCTGCCACTAGCATGAAATCCCAGAACACAAAATGCACCAATAACACAACACACAAAAGTGGGAACCATTTCAAATTTACATATGTCTATACTTCTCTTTCCTCAGTCCTCTCAGCTTAATGCAATATAAAATTCCATTAATAAAAACAGAGCATACGTAAAGCAGTCTCAAAGCTGCACTGGGTCATTAATTGTCACAGACCTTCTTAGAGAATATAACTGCGTGTTTATTAAAAGAGTCCCAATCTGAAAATCACCCTAAGTATAGTGCTTTATCAATGCCCAAGGAACACGCACTGGCATTACCTGCAGTAACAGACATGTTGTTCATTCTAGTCTGCTTCTGAATGCTCTCCTAAATGTGACCTAATTTATTGAAAAAACTAAACAACACGACAAAACAAAACCCAAGAAACCGAAAAGCTATACATACTTTTCTGATCTGTCAAAATTAAGCTTGTTGCATTTAAGCTTTTCCTTGCTTTTGCAATGTTGTGGGATCACCTTGGTACTTGAGTATCTGTAAGTGAACCAGAACTGCAGCTGGTAATTCTTAAGGCAGAACATCAGAACATCTCAGATTTAACCCAGGGCGTTAGTGCAGAACATTCTCTGTAAGGGGGACCTTGCCTTAATTGAAATAACTTAAACCTTTTCACTCTCACGGTAGTCTGCAATCTATTTGTTCGGGTTGGTGAGGAAGAAGGCTTTTGAAGTACACCTTCCTTCCTAGGGTTTGTTGTTCGTTTCTCTTTATGGTTGCTCAATATTGTTTTTTTTCCACTTTGTAGCAAAGGCAGCTAGACCCTCTGTGGGGCACACTGCTCATTTTTTAATTCTTCGAATGATTTTAGACGAACTAAGCAAAACATATGAATCTGACTTACTGTCTTATATAAACTATGAGCGGGGGGGGGGGCATAACTGGGAAACATTTAAAGCGGGACATAATCTCCAACAGTGTCAATGAAAATCTACGTATTTTATTAAAAATGTCTATTCAACCCGGAGATGTTCAGCTAAAAAGCCCTAGCAAAGTGTGATTCAAAACCAGAAGCCGTGCGTTTACAGTTACATCACATAACACTACAAACAATACTAAAGTCTCAGGTGCACCGCTATTTTACTGCACATTCCTTTCCGGTAAGATTTCGCTGTTTTCCTTCCCTCAACATACCTAAATTGACACAAGGAGACAAACAAATCCCTCTCCAGATACTGACTCGTCGCTCTCCGTAACGAACGGCCACCAAGCACTACGGAGTGAAACAAGTTACAGGCAGGACTCCCCCACCCGCGCAGAGGAACGGGGCAGCCCCGCCGCACCCCGTCTCCCGCAAACAGCTGCCCCTCCGCACGGACACGGCTCCACAGCCCCTCAGCCCCGCTGGAAACTTCCCACCGGCCTCGGGCCGCGGGCGCTGAGGTAAGGAGATCCCAACGGGCACAAGCTCCGCTCTTGCCCGGTAAGCCGATGTGCAACCCTACACCAAGGACTGCCTCCCTGCCTTCCTCTCTGCTCTCTGCCCGGCGGCGAGCGGTGCGAGGATAACTTTTCAGAGAACATTCGCCCTCTCCCAGCACTTGGGCCGGGCCGGGCCGGGCCGGGGTGGAAGCGCTCAGGGACAAGGCGTGCGGGTCGGTTACCTGATGTCCCCGCTCGGCGGCAGAGCAGGGCAAGAGTCCCCACCGTCCCCTTCATGCCCGAGCGGGTGGCGAGCCCGCCCTGAGGCACAAGTCTTCATCCAGCTTCCTCCCCACAGCTAGCGCCTCCTCCTCCGTCCAGCCGGGACAGCAGCGCTGGGCGGGGGCCGCTCTCGCAGCCCTGCCAGCACAGCGCGGAGAGAGAACGGGCGGGAAGGAGGCACCGAGAGAGGGCGGGGAAGGCACTGTGCCCTCCCTCTCTCCTCCCTACACCGCCGGCAGTAGAGCTGGCTCCAGCACCGCTGCCTCTCTCGTGTCTCAGCTGCCGCGAGGGAAAGGGGACTCCCGCGTCGGCCGCACGGCGGCGGGTGAGGGAGCATTGGGGCCGCCGCGCCCCTAGAGTCAGCAGCTCTGGGCTGTGGTGAGGCCTGGCCCTGGGAGGTACCGCGGGATCCCTCCCATCGCCGCTGCATCGAGTCGCAGACTTGTCTCCCTGTCCTCCGCGGCTCTGTCGCCGCCGGCAGGGACAGCGAGGCCCGGCTGGGGCTCGTCCCGCAGCCTCGCCCTGTGCTGGGGTTGTGGCGGGGCAGGGCTCTGCCGGGGCAGCCTGGGAGATTGAGAGGAGGTTACCTGAAAGGCACCGGGAAGTGTGATAGGAGCTGGGATAGGACAAAGCTTGTGGAGGGCACAAATGGAGCGGCGGACAGATGCTGGAGGAGGATGCGGGAATACGGGCGCAGGAAGTCTGGGAGAAGAAAAAGGATCTGGGAGATAAAGAGGGAAATTGCCCATGACGGAGAAGAGTGGCTTGCAGATTGCGAGGATAAATGATAAATATTTTTTTCCGACAAATTTTACATGGAGGGTGTTCAGAAAGGGAGAGAGGAATGAGTACCAATGGAGTAACTCAAGAGGAGAAAGAAGTAAGGAAAGGTTGTCAGGCATGCATGTGTATGATGTAAGTGGAGAGAATGACGGCGTGAGGGGTCTGGTAAAGCAAAAATCTTTTGGGGCTTGGGAGGAAATGCATGTGAAACTGAGATGATGGGGGTAGAAGTTTGGTGCCTTATGATGGACGTTAGAAAATGAATCACTGAGGAAGGGATTTGAATTTAAAGGAGATTTTAATTTGAAGAAATATGCATGTATGAAGGTATTGCAAAGTAGGAAATAAGGGAAGTACTGCAGGAGTTATTCTCCAAAAGGGATTTGGAGATCAAAAGGAAAAGTCTCAGCTTGAGCTAGCCGTCTGAGTAGAACACATGTAAGTATATGGCTGAAAGGAGTGGGAGTATTCGTGGTGTATGGAATAGAAATTACACTGTCCATAAACAACTTCTGTGAGAATTGTGGAGCGTATCTTACCATTTTATGGCAAACAATCCCATTCCATGTGGGTAGTGGAAAGCTGAATTCCAGCTCTCCAAACTGAACTCACCTTTACAACCAGCATAGCAAAGCAGATCCTGAACATCAGGGAGTATCAACAAAAGCAATATTGCCTACAGACTTAATGTCATCCTAGCCCATGGAGAACTGAATTGAGTTTTAGCTTTTAACCAACCCGATTTAAAGCATGTGGATCACTGCATTTAATGTTTGCTGATGAGAAGGGAAGTTCATGCTGCTGAACTGAACTGCTTATGGCAGTTCATGAATGGCTGCTGTCCCTGAAGTAGAAAATGACCATGACATGGGATACACACTGGGATGCATTAAACTGGAGCAGGAATTACTGGGTTTATGCTAAAATGTGTCATTAAAGTACTTACTGCAGAAATGAGAGGAAGAAAATACTGAACATCAAATTCATCTCTTCAGATTATCATTTGTGTCATAACTCCTGGCAACTTTTTGGTATGATCTGCAATGCTATAAATTGTTTCTCTTTTTCCAGCCAGTGTCTCAATCTGATCTCTTCCAATCTCTTGTATTTTAGCTATTCTGGGACACTTGTTGCAAATTTGTGTCTGACACAAGATTTGTATAAATGATTTACAATAGTTGAAGTATTGTATCACAGACTAGAAAGAATATAGTTTGAATAAAAAGAAAGAAAAAAAAAAAAAGCTAGCATGCTTTGGTGTAGGACTATGTAATCTGTATCTTTCTATCTGGTTTTCTCCATTATTCTTATTGCCATCTCTTGTGCAGAATCTTCCTTCTTCTCGTGGCTCATCAATCCTACCACTGTGCCAATGTCTAAAAATAATTGTAAATATTTTGTATGTATAGTTATTTTTACACAAAATTGTTACCAGAGATCTAGCAAATGGTTCTTGAGTAGCTGTTTCTTGCATAAAAATGGTGTGCCAATCTGGACTTCCAGGTGCTGTTCTAGTACTGGTGAAAGTAATATAGTTAATCACAGAAACCAAATATAGTTCATTACAACAATCAATACAGAGACTGATTAATACATAGCAGTACTAGCATGAATGTGTCATGAATTCTCTCCTGTTGTTATGACTCACTTTAGCTCTTGTACCAAATATATTTAGTCAATGTGGTTAAATATTTATAGAGTGGACCATTAGTTTATGTCTCTAATGCATAGAGAAGTTCCTTGATAATACCTAAAGGTAAAAGTATTTCAAATAGTTCATGAGAATTGGCATAGGATTCATGACAAGCTCATTGTGTTTTGCCACAGTCTCACATATGGAATAGTGATGTGCCATCTGTCTGATACCATTGTTTCTGTCCCAACTAAACCAAGAAATTTTGGATTTCATTGTTATGAAATCCTCAGACAATTTGGAGTCTTTCAGAATTGCATAGATCTAATAAAAGCACTTTCACCTTTTAATCCAGAGGCTACAGTGATATTTAGAGGTGTATTCTTCCATGAGTGGTAACGGACACACAACACTTGAAATTTTCCTTTATGTGCTCATTGAAGAATTTCTACTGTATGTTGTTACCGAAGTTCAGAAAGACTGTGAAGATAGATTCCAGTGTGACAGATCACCTATGACTTGTAAGGAAATCTACAAAAGACTATACATTTGTGAGAGCCCTCAGTCTTGTGTTCCTGCTGTTCTGAAGCACAGTAGAGACAAACATGTTTTCCCACTGAGAAAGCAGGAGTTATAACAAATGGCAGCCACTATAAAAATGCTACTTTAAAATTGCAGCTACCTCTCCAAAATTAAAGCCCAATTTCAAGAAAAATTTTCAGTAGCTGTAATTGAGATGAGATAGTCATGAAGAAAGCCACTACTAAATCACAGAACTCTTTGACATATTTTCTCTGTTAAAAAAAAAAAGTATTTCTACCTTTATTTTCATATTAAATTTGCATATTTTTTCTTAAATGGTTATGACATTGAAAGGGACAACCAAATAGGTTTTGCTTCTGTATAACCAGTGCAGGATATTTGCAAAATATAAATTCATTTATGATGAATGTAATAAAAATGGTCAGAGTTGCTTATATAGGCATTAAGTAAGAAAAATGTTTCAAAATCTCCTATAAGCCTCCACTACTCCCAATTCTGCTTCAACTTTTCAACCTTCAAAGTTATTAAAGGCATAAACTTAGTTCCTGATTAACTTGTTATTTATAGGATCTGCATTTCCTCTGCTGAGTTTGTGGGTACATTGGTTTCGTTCTTTAGAACTGGTGAACAGCAAAGGAAAGAAAGGTTAGGTATCCTTGTATGGGCAGTACTTCTTAGCTATCTGCTTAGCCTATGCGTTATTTTGGATTTCGTTATGGGAATCCTGTCTTTGATTGTACATTGTACCTGATGTAGATACTAATGAAGGTTCCTGCATTTGATACTGGGAACTCAAGTCTCCATTAGCAATGAGGATTAACTGCAATTCTGTGCATTCTAGTGGGAATTGACTATATGTATATCTGAAGCGGTAGGCTTAAAATTAGCTTCATAAAGGAGCTCTGGAGGTCATGTTAGCCCATTCCTGCTCGAAGCAGGTCTGATTAGGTCAGATTGCTCTGGACCATGTCAAGCTGAGTCTTGAGAACCCCCAAGTCTGTAGGCAGCCTCTCTGGGCAACCTGTTCCAAGACTGGATAACCCTCAAGGTAATTTCCCTAATATCTAATCAGAGTATCCTGTGTTCCAATCTGTGTCTGTTTCCCTATGTCCTAACCCAGTGCACCTCCAAGAAGAGTCTGGCTCCATCTTTACTGTATCTGCTGATCAATTCTACTTTATTTGCATGAACATGTATTTGGATATACTGCTAAGTGATGAGGGAGCCACCTATCCATTTCTGTGAGATACTGGGAGAGGCAAAGCCATCAGTTCTGCTCTGTGTCTTCAATAGAAGCACTTAGAGTGCTTTGTGCAAAGCTTCCATGTTGGGTCCTTTGGGCTGCTTGATCTATTTCACTTCAGCTCGAGTGGGATCTTGCCACTGAGCTGTGGAAGCCAAGCTGTTCTGAGCACATGTAGGTGCAGAGCTGTTGGTTAGTCAAGAGCTTTTCAATAAATCAGATCTAGTGTGCCAGAAATACTTTTTTTAGTCACATTTTTTTCTTAAGCGTGTAATACCCATGCAAATGTTGATTTAAGGGACATGTCAATCAGCATCTGTCATGCCCTTTCATAGAATCATAGAATAGTTAGGGTAGGAAAGGACCTTAAGATGATCTAGTTCCAACTCCCCTGATATGTCCTAAGAGTATTTTATCTGGAATCCAGCTGCCACTGCAGCAGTGCGCAGCTTCCCTCTGTGTTCTTCGTTATTTTGCCAGCCCCATATAGATTTTGGACAACATAAGACATTTCAAATTACTTACAAAAAACATTTTCACATTAGACATATCTATGTGGGCATGTGTTTATCCCCATTATTTGTGATTTGCTTCTGTTATAAAGGCAGGATTCAGTTTGAGATTAAAAAACCTTCATGCAAGTGCCTATATATTGGCAGTTGCAGGTAAACTAGAGGTTTACGTGTATCCATTACCATCAGTGGAGATCTGGGAGTTAATTAATTTGCTTACACAACTAAGTGAGGATGATGTGCTCTTGTATATCCAAGAGAGCCATGGTATTTAACAAATGTGAGAGAGGATTTATGAGAAACCACTGACCTGCTCTCGTGAGACCTCACCTGAAGTATTGAGTACAGTTTTGATGTCCACAACATAAAAAGGACATGGACCTGTAGAAACAAGTCCAGAGGAGGGCCATGAGGATTATCAGGAGACTGGAGCATGTGAAGACAGGCTGAGAGAGCTGGGGCTGTTCAACCTGGAGAAGAGAAGGCTGCGTGGAGACCTCATAGCAGCCTTGCAGTATCTGAAGAGGGGGCCTATAAGGATGCTGGGGAGGGACTCTTCACTAGGGACTGTAGTGACAGGACAAGGGGGGTTCAAACTNGAGAAGAGAAGGCTGCGTGGAGACCTCATAGCAGCCTTGCAGTATCTGAAGAGGGGGCCTATAAGGATGCTGGGGAGGGACTCTTCACTAGGGACTGTAGTGACAGGACAAGGGGTAACGGGTTCAAACTTAAACAGGAGAATTTTAGATTTGATATAAGAAATTCTTTACTGTGAGGGTGGTGAGGCATTGGAAGGGGTTGCCCAAGGAAATTGTGAATGCTCCATCCCTGGAAGTGTTGAAGGCCAGGTTGGATGGAGTCTTGGGTGACATGGTTTAGTGCAAGGTGTCCCTTCCCATGGCACAGGGGTTGAAAATAGATGATCTTGAAGTCCTTTCCAACCCTAACTATTCTATGATTCTGGGATGGCAGCTAGATGCCAGTTAAAACATCCTACAGGATGTCAAATTGCAATAAACATTTCCAGGCTACCTGAAAACATGAAACATACTTATTTCTTTCTTCACTTCAAGAAGATGAAGCCTTTGGTGGCATGGTTTAGTGTGAGGTGGCCCCGCTTATGGCAAGGGGGGTTGGAACTAGATGATCTTAAGGCCCTTTCCAACTCTAACTAATCTATGATTCTATACATCATGGAAACTTTTCTCCCTTTCTGCTGCTTCTGCTTCACTGTGCAATAGTATGTAACCCTGCTGTCACCATTCAATTATCACTTAATTGAAAATTGGCTTGATTATGACTTGCATGCTTTATTAAGATCAATTTAAACGTAAATTGCTGTTCAATAACATACTTTGATGTCATTCAGTTTTATTAGGAAAGATGCTAGCTTTTTCTGTACTTCACTGATGCTTATTTCAAACCCGTGAATAAATATTTCATTAAAAATTTTATAAAGATGTAATGGAAAATACAACTCTGTCCTTACACCCAGTTTTTGTAGAACATGAAATGTGCTTGGCAGACTTTTTCTCCAATTTTGTTAGGTGCAGTTGCTTCTTGTTCTGATATCTTAGTCATCTTTCTTTGAAGTTACAAATACATATGTACAATGCATCTACTTACATATATAGCTATACGTTTCCCTCCCATAGTGTATGCAACAAATCATCTCATTAAGTGATTTGAGGGGTACATAATGAGCATCTTTGGGATATAAACTTTACTGTATATATGTGCTGAAGTCTTCATAACTATCCTTGAAAGTCTTTTTTTGACTAGTGGGATTAATTATATATCTCACAGATGCCTGTCATGCACTTTGTTTACACTATAGGGAAATGAAATAGGATGGTTCATTTTCTTTTACTCTGTTAAAATGCCAAGGTTTAATTAAACTGCTTCAGCTTAAGTGTTACACAGCTACATTCAGCTGTCATGGAGCATGCTAGAAATTGATTTGCCATTGTCTACATGCTCAAGAAGGCATTCAGTAAGCATTGTAATTTCCCTCAAAATTGTTTTTATTAATCATAGCTGCTTTCCAACTTGTAAAATTTGTATGAGAAACAGAGTGTATTAAAATAAGTTTCACACATATATTCAGGGAGTAGAAACAATGCAGGTGCCAAATATCTGAAATTTACATTCAGTTTTGAATTAACAGCTGGCTTTCGCTTTTATATAGGATTTTTGTAATATTGACATTTCACGTATTTTTAAAGATTTTACATAATTGTTTCAGTTATAACAATTAGGCAGTGTTGTGAATTAGCAAAATGATTGCAGAGCAATACAGCCATCATTTTTATAATTATGAGAATTAAAAGTGTAGCAATAATGAAAACTAACCACATACTTGAAGCAATACATATTTATAAGTAATGTATAATTACCATGATACAGAGGGTTTTTCAAATGCTGGCAAAAGTGATATTAAGCTTGCTCACTTCAAGCACTCTACGCCCAACCTTCAATGATCTGAGAAAGATAGCAACCATTCTGAGCAAGAGAATGCAGCAGCAGCTACTGAATCTGTGCTCCCATTTAAAAAAGCACAAAGCCAAAAGCTAGGTTTATAAGGAGGCTCTTAGAGCTCTCTTTAAAGACTTGGGGAAAACTGGTGCTAACAAAATCCTTTTTCTTCTGCCACGTGTGTTGTGCAGTCTGAGTTTCTTCTAGTGAAAGCATTAGCTGAAGTCTGTACACAACCTGCCTTCACCATACACAGAACTGCCTAGAGTTTGGCAGTATTAAGCAGCAGCTTCTGCACTAATGAAAACATAATGATTTCACATGAAATGTAATCGTTTGCATAGGAATAATTGCATAATAGGAATAATAATAAAATTAGTACTGGCTGCATAGAGCTCGCTCTATGATTTCATTTTTGATTCAGCTTTCCTATTTTCCCTTCCTCCAGGACAGCTAAAAAATATTTAATTTCTGGGTCTGTGATTAAAACAGCAACATTTGAAAAAAATCTGTATCTCAGATACTAGGAAAGCCTGAAAGTTCTGAAGTTTTTAGTCAGGGCAGTGATGGCTTTTGATCCTAGCCTATAATTTAACCATGGTAGTGTTTACCTGAGAGGGAGAGTGAGGTTCGAATATCTAATTCAGATCAGATAGAAGCTGATCTGAAGCGGTTTTCCAGCCAATTCTGTTCAGCCCAGTTAGAAACATCTAATTATTTTTGAAAGGCTGAATTTCACTTCCCTACTTGTAGTTTGTGGTGCCTAACTTAGTTTGTCTCTTGCTTGTCATGCCAGCAGGCCTTACTTCTTCTCTTAACCTTTCTTCCCCAAGTATCAAGCAACTAATTTGAGGATGTAGATTACAACTAGCAACAACTTATTAATTGAGCATTGAGCTTTTATGCACCTCTCATTGAGGTATGCAGTGAAGTGAGGGTGCGTAACACCAAGAGTGATACTGCAGATAAAATAAAAAATCACATTGTGACAATCTTGTGAAAACATAGTGACAGAATAAATTTATTTTAGCAAACTGAATTTAGGGTTCTAGGATATATTTAATTATATTAGCTCTTAAACAAAAGTAAACTGAATCTTTGGGACTATCGTAATAGACAATTTTACAGTATTTAATAAGATAAAGGGAAATAATTAATATATTCCATATGTAGCCTCCACTATTAGATATTAAACCAATTACAATTGCACAGAAATTGTTGTATCATATATTTTTATTTGGACAACCAAGTGGAATAAGTGGTTCTAAATACACAGTATACCTTTGGGAGGGGGAGGCAGATCATCCATGTGGTGTAAACTGGTATGGATCCTTTGTTCTTATTGGATGTGGTGCTGTTGAGAATCTGGGCTATAGACTTTATATAGACATAAACATAGTTAAATCAGAAAGAAAAGCTTTCCTTTCATGCACACCCATCAAGCACTTCAGTGATATTTCATTTAAACTAAAACCCTTCAGCTGACATAACACATCTTAAGATCTCCAAGTAAAATTCTCATCGTAGTTACGTGGTTTCTGGAACAGTAGAGATCCTTGCGTTGTAATTAGCCAAGGTTTGCCTACCACACCTGGTTTATTGTAAGAGCACACACTGTGAAGCTGAAAATACTTTTCTAGGAGATTACCTTCCCTTTTCCCCCTAGCTTCAACTGTCATCTGTTTCAGATACTGTAAGTGATGTTATTTCATACTTGTTCATGCAAGGATGCACTTAATAGACTCACAAGAAAAGTGATCATTAGTTGATTGACTGTACCTTGATCGCCTGTGGATAACTCTCACAGGTTTAGTTCTTTAGTTCAGTAAGGAATGAAATTGGCCACACCTCAGTTTGCAGATTTGAGTACAACTTCTATTGGATACAATTTAAAAATCTTATTATCTAAATAATAAAAAAATGAAAATGTCTAGCTGATGATAACACATCAATAACACACGGGTATGCATAGATTAACCTATACTTAAAGAGTGAACAGAGCATAGGAGGAGAAAGCATCGCACAAAGTCCATTAGTAGTACACTTAGGCAACAAAGCTAGAGGTAATTCCAAAATTGTTAGCAAGTAGTGTTTTGTATTTCTTTGGGAGCCAAGTGCTGCTGAAGAGAAAAAAGTCTTTTAACTGAGGTATGGATAAGAAGGAATGGAAGAATGATAATAATGGGGGAGGGGAAGAGTGCAAGTGCACTGAGGTAAATAATTTAAATAGATGTTATTCATCGAAATACCAGATGGTTCTCTTGGTGGACAAGTAAAAAACTTAAAAGATCTGTAAGAATAAAAATGTCACCATCTAATAAAATGCGAATTATTTAATTAGTTTACTTTCTGTATTTTTAATAAGTAGTTCTTAAAATAATATGTTAGTCAATTGATAACATTAGTAATGTTTTGTTTACATGCCTGTTTTTTATAAATTGAAGCAATTGTACAAAAGAACTTAGTTTATTGCTGCTTTATATTATGTGCACAAATCCTCCTGATGTAAAAAAAAAAGCAAAAACCACAAACCCTCCCTGTTTTTTCTACAATCAGATTAGAAAAGTTTCCTAGCGTTCCCTAATAATAGTTTGTAAGATCTGTATTCTCAGTATCATTCCCGTATCAAATGTCGCAATGGCTCAAGAATGTATATAGTTTTGGATGACTCTCCTAGGTGTTCTAAAAGAGTGAAAAATAGTCTTTTTATTTTGCATAATAACATTTTAGGAGTGTAATCAAATAAAACATGTAAATTTTCTTGTAAGAAGGGTCTGTTCAGGTGCTGCTTTGGTGAAGAAGTAAAACATGTAAGTGGTAAATTAAGGTGCTCACATGATAGAAACATGCATAAAATATGAAAAATAAACCAGCTTAATATATCACCAATTTGGGGAGACTTTTTTGAAGATACATTAGACAATTTGTTTTCAAAATTCATTGGAAAATTTCCAATCTTTGGGAGAGGAAAGAAGGCCTCAGAAATGCCTCTTTTCAAGAAATGTTTCACAAAAAACAGGGATGGGGGCAGCTGGAACTAAATAATCTTTAAGGTTCCTTCCAACCCAAACCATTCCCTGATTCTTTGAAAGACTTTTTAAAGGGTTTAACCAAGTATGAGTTGTTCCAGAGTGTGTGGAGAGAGGGACACTGTTCTTAGTAATGTGACAAGGAAGGATGCCTTTCTTTCTCAGTCTTCTTTCACTGGTACTAGCTCCCTATTACAGGCACTCAACTCCTAATCCTTCTACCTGCCTGTCAGCACACCTACATGTTCATGATCCTTCTGTGCACATACAGGATTAGTGAGTGTATTTGTAAAGAAGAGCAAACAGATTTAGACTCACGTAATAGATGTTAGGAGCTGTGTATTGCCCCCATCACTCTTTTATGAATCAGTCCTGGAAGCTTCCTTCTGCGTATTTCAATTTATTTTTAAATTTGCAGAGATCTTTTCACACATTAAAAGGGTGGTTTTATCAAGTTTCTGAAAGAATCATAGAATAGTTAGGATTGGAAAGGACCTTAAGATCATGTAGTTCCAACCCCCCTGCCATAAGCAGGGACACCTCACACTAAACCATGCCACCCAAGGCTTCATCCAACCTGGTCTTGAACACCACCAGGGATAGAGCACTCACAACTTCCCTGGCCAACCCATTCCAGTGCTTCACCACCCTAACAGGAAAGAATTTCTTCCTTAGATCCAATCTAAACCTCCCCTGTTTAAGTTTGAACCTGTTACCCCTTGTCCTGTCACTACAGTCCCTAATGAAGAGTCCCTCCCCAGCATCCCTATAGGCCCCCTTCAGATACTGNTTACCCCTTGTCCTGTCACTACAGTCCCTAATGAAGAGTCCCTCCCCAGCATCCCTATAGGCCCCCTTCAGATACTGGAAGGCTGCTAGGAGGTCTCCACACAGACTTCTCTTCTCCAGGCTAAACAACCCCAACTCTCTCAGCCTGTCCTCATACGGGAGATGCTCCAGTCCCCTGATCATCCTCATGGCCCTCCTCTGGACTTGTTCCAAC